>LPNX010378698.1:216526-275793 GCA_001517045.1 Pseudotsuga menziesii | reverse complement strand
GTGAATAAAACCCTTGTTTTAGGGCTTTCTTTCATTATAGATTAGTATAGAATTATAAATCTGCTGTTCATATATCATTTAGAGCCCAAAAAATTCATTTTTATGGCCACTAAAACTTCATTTTTTCCAAAATTTCACGTTCAGATTTTTCAATAATTTTTCTGGGTTTTATACTAATTTGTGCTAACTTTCTGTTTTAGTGTTTCTGCAGTAAATTCCAGCAAGTAAAGTTGCTGGTTTGTTGCAAGTTTATGCACAGAAGAGGGGGGTATGCTGCCCAAAATTGCCTAGAAAAGCCCTAGAAAAGTTTTGGTCCAAAAGAGGCCAAAAAACCTCAATTTTTCCTCTCTTTTCTACAAGATTGTAAACCCCAAAAGAGAAGTTTTCTTTGGGGTATTCTCTAAAGCTTTGAAAGCTGTTGTAAATCTGTATATGAGTAGTGTAGAGATAGCCTAGAACACTAGTTGCTTAGATTTATTTTTTATGCAAGTTTTATTTCTGTTTACCCACCTTCTCTTAAGGGATTGAAGTGAGGTTAGGTTAATCATTTTTATTTCTATTTACCCACCATCTCTGTTACAGAGATTGTTGTGTGGTTAGGATATTGTTTTAGCTAATTGCATTTTCCTTTCAAGATTCTGTTCAAAGTAATTAAATCTAATTTTTATTTCTGTCAAAGGAGTAACCATACAACCCACTGATCCGGTGTATCCTCTGTCCCAACTTGTCATCTCCATTTAGGGACTTCAAGTTGGGTATGAAAAGTAGGAGAGGTGGGGGCTTAGCTTAATTAGAACAACTTCTTTTTCTGCTACAAACCTTCACACTTTGTTTTTTTCAGTCCAAGATCAAGTACCGGCACCTCCCATAAGGAATAACGCTCAGGTTGACTCTATTAACTTGTTAATTCTGTAATTTATTTTGCTTACTGTAAAAACAAATCTACAATTTACTTAAAATATACAACCTAAACTGTTCATGTATCCTCTGCCCCCTTGTTATCTCCCTTTAGGGGACTCAGGTAAGGGTATGAAAAGCGAAGAGGCTTAGGGGCTCTAGTTTGATAGGCATCCGTCTTGCTATTTTTCCGGTTGATTAAAAACAGTGACCTCGGAAGCTAGTTGGAGTAGAAGATCGTGGGGGGTCTCTAGGCGTTCTACGTCCTCCTTGTTGAGCACCGGGGCATTGGGGTTTGACCTGGGAGCTACAGGTGGACTTGTTTCCACTGTTTTGAGCGCACCAGCATTCCCTCTTTGACTTGAGAAATACTAGATTGGGGTAGTCACACCACCGGATCTAAAACTTAATCAAAGACTTCAACTTTAATAAAATTTATTAAAACGAACCAAGAGACATTGCAAAACGTCTTACCCACATTTCAGTTTCTGTATTTGCTTCAAAGTCCTTGCTTTTCAAGGCTTTCATTTTACAAGTACATCTTGCAAGCATCTCAATTTCATTTCAGTACCTTGCACTTTCAAGTATAATATCTTTAAAGTACTGTGGCATGCTTGAGTAAAACATTGTTTAATCTTGTAACTTGAAAGCAATCTGTTGTTTGATCTTTGACATAATAACTTGTTCATCCGGTGTATACCTTGTTTCTTTTCAGGTATCATTGTATATTTGTTTAACCATTCTTTAGCATTTGTTCATATTGTTGATATTGTAGATCTTGCTTAGCTTAGGCAACTGTGGATAGTCATTCTTAATTCTTTTGTAAGTTTGTAACTTGTAATCTTTTGACTCCATTTAATCTAGGCACTGATCTTGTAGTCTTGTAACCTTAATAAAATAAAATCCCTTTAACTAAATTGTTAATAAACCTTCCTGTAGGGACTACCCCCCTTGGCTCTGTTGGGATTTGGCCTAAACGGAGGAGATGGTAGACTGTGGTGACAGTGGTCCCCAGCTCTAACTTGCCCCCAAGGACACACAAAGCGGGTTGGAGACTTCCCCATGTCATAAAGTGTGTATTAGGCGGCAACAAGAAGTTTTCCCTTAGCGTGTCTCATATCAGCAGCATTTTGAAAAGATGCATAGAAGTTAAGTTTTGTAAGACGCAGACTTGGTCTAGGTTTGTCATTTGCACCATTTGGATGAGTGCACTATGTTGCATGGGTACCCTTACCGAGGGGTCAGGTACACGAACCAGTACTGGGTACTTGGGTACTTCAATGGTACGTCCCCTTGTCGTACCCAATTGTACCCAAATCCAATGTCACGTACCGGGTACTTCATGTATGAAAATAGGGTACTCGCGTGGATTTTGGTACGTCGTACCACGTGTTTGGGTACGCAGCCGGTACAACCGTTGGACAATTTATCTTAGCTCGTTGTTCAGGATGAGTCAATTTGCAAAGTTTGAAGTTCAAAATTTTAAAAATTAAATAATAAAACACTAAAACACATGTTATGTGGGCCCTTCCCCTTACCTAAACCAGCGCAACACTGCATTTCTCACTGCTAGTGCACTGTGCTCACTACTCCAGCAACGACGTGACAGAGGACCTTAGTGATGCTAATGACATTGATCCTAAGGCTGCTAATGACATGGCTTGAGGAAGCCAAATCAACTATCTTGTTCATGTTCAATGTTTACTGTTTTGAACTTTCTTTTTCATGTCTAAAAATGACTTTATGCAAATTTTGGATATAGTATGGCAATGAAGTTTGCACTCATGGTGTCATGGACATATAATAGTTTATGATGTTAATTATATTAATATAACTTCAGTCTTCCAATTGATATCTACTATGGGTCTATGTCATATGATTTATCAAATTTGTTATTTTATGTTTCAAATTTTCAATGCGAATGTTCATATGAATCATTGCATTTAGAAATATCAAATATGCATGTTTGATGTGAGTGTGAAGTGTTTTATTTTTATAAATTTTAACACACACACACACATACATATACAGTACCCCCGACGTACCCAAGTACCTTGTTTCAAAAAGTGGCGTCCCTGTCCCCGTCCCCGTACCAGTCCCCGTACCCATGTTTCCTGGCAACTTAGGTGCATACCAACACCCATGTCTTAGTCTACCCAATGAGATGGCCCTTCATCCTAGTGTATGAGCCATTTCAAATGTACTTCCATTCATGGCATTTTCATCTGTATGAACCACCCACAAGATTTTTGTTGAGAATTTCTACATATTGCCATAAAGGAGATTTTGGCTCTTTATTGACAATGGGTTCATGTGGTACATTTGGCTCCTCACTTTGTTGTGATGGTTCCATGTCTATACCATTGTATATAATCAGGTATAATAAATCATGGTTGTGAAAAGAAAAAGTAATATGAAGTAATATAGAAAAGCAATTCTAAAAGACTAAAGGTAAAATAGAGAAGCAATGAATTAATTTAGGCCTAATGGCTATCTAATTTATTAATTTTTAAACAATCCTAGTAGCCTTGGTTCCCACACATGGTTCCTACAACCTATGTTTTCCTATGATTAACTATGAACACCATCCACAAAAACTAAGGACAATTTCGTCTTAGCGTCTCGGGTACGTGGAGCCAGTACGGGGTACGACAGGGAATGGCAGGAAATGTACCTTATGCGTACCCAAGTACCCGGTAAGGGCGCGTGTACCCTAACCCCGAGTATAGGTACCCCTGCTACATAGAGTATAACCCTTCAAATTACGCACAAAATAATCGTTACGTCTTGTTGAACTAGGGCCTTTGTCCAAACCCATTTCCCTATGCAAAAGATAGTGCTTGAACGAATGACAACACTCTATAAAAGAGTAGAGGCCCATTGCAAGAGAAAACACAATGCAAGAAAACACTAGCTGATAAATAAAAAAATTTAATAAAACTTGTCTGAATGCTCTTTATACACAGGTAATTCCCAAATATATATGACTTATCGGGTTTTAATGTGACTTTTCATTAACTCACAACTCTTTATTTATTATTTAAGTTACATTCAATAATATAAATTTATTCTTATTAATTTTAAATTATTTAATGTATAGCATTGCCCTCTTCTTTTAAGATGCTTTGTCCTCAAAGCAAGGTAATGATGGATATTGTTGACGGAACTTCTCGGTTTCCTATGAAGCATCTTCTGGGAAATTTTCCATTTAATAAGGTATTCTTTGATAATTCGAGAACGTAATCTTCTTTCTTTGATGTCAATGACAGCCTCTGGTTCTAAAACAAGTTTCCCTTCTTCATCCAAGGTAGGAAGTGTCGTCTGAGCAGTTTGATGTTGACACAGTTATTTCTTAAGATTCGAAATGTGAAAAACGTTGTGAATTCGACTCTTATCTGGCAACTTCACCTCATATGCTATAGGGCTAATCTTTGGGGTAATTGGATAGGGTCCATAAAACTTTGGAGCTAATTTATTCTTTCCTTGTCACTTAAGAGACAATTGTTTATATGGCTAAAGTCTCACAAATACACGGTGTTCTACTTCAAACTCTCGTTTTGTTCTATGTTGATTTGCTTGTTGCTTCATTCGATTTTGTGCCATAGTAAATTATCCTTGAGTACTTTCATTACCCTCTGATTTTCTTCAAGTTGATTTTTTACGGTCGGTACTGTTGCATCATCTTGAACGAGTTATTTCCATCTAGAAGGCGCATAACCATACAATGCTTGAAAAGGTGTCATTTTCACTGACGTATGATAGGTGGAATTATACCACCATTATGCAAGATGTAACCACTGTAACCATTTGTTCTTCTTGTAAATGACGAAACTATGAAGATAGGCTTTCGAACATTTGTTAACAACTTCCCTTTGTCCATCAGTTTGGGGGTGATAGGATGAGCTCATGTTAAAAGTGATCCCAATTTGTTTGTAGAATTCCGTCCAAAAATTGCTTGTGAATTTGGCATCTCTGTCACTAATGATGATTTTTGGACATCTATGTAATTTATAAATATTTTTACAGAACACTTCAGCAATTTGTTTAGCGGAGTCAACTTTCTTAATACCCATACAATGTGCATATTTTGTTAACCAGTCCACTACCACGACGATTTTGTCCTTTCCTTCGGATAAGGGTAATCCTTCAATAAAGTCCATGGAGAATTCCTCCCACTTCTAGTTTGGAATGTGAAGCGGATGGAGTAGCCTTGGAGTCACGACAATTTTGCTTTTGTTTCTTTGACAGGTGTCACACTCGGCTAGGTACTTTTGAATATCTTTATACATCCCTTTCAAGTAGAAGGATTGCCTAGCATTGTAGTAAGTTTTGAAAAAACCTACATGTCCTGCGGCTGGGGAATCATGAGATTCTTTCAACACCTTGGTTTTAAATCTAGATGTAGGGCTTAAATAAACCCTTCCTTTATACCAAAGGATTCCATTCCTCCATTCGAATCTTAGACCATGATTAGGATCATTGATTAAGGTGCAGGTGTCTGGGTCCTTGCCTTATCATGCCTTTTCAAATGAAAGGGTACATCTCTTTACTTTTTTCTAATTAATTAATTAATCATTTCTATTTATAAGTTATTAATTACTAATATTAATATATATTAATATTAATAATTAATATTGATACTTAATGTTTATATATAGTTATATGTTTTATTATGTTATATATATTTTTATATAACAAATAACATGAGATCTAGACTCTAGTAAGAGAAAAAGATGGAAACCTTTACAAAGCCAAATAACATGAGATTTAATGAGGGAAAAAGATGAAAACTTTTACAAATCCTGATGGCATGAGATCTAGTAAGGGCAAAAGATCTAGTAAGAGCAAAGGATAGAAACCTTTATGAAGCCAAAAGGCATGAAATTTAATAAGAGCAAAAGATGGAAACTCTTGCTAAGCATAATGGCATGAGATCTAGTAAGGGTTAAAGATGTAGACCCTTACAAAGTTGAATGGAGTGAGATAGACAATCATTTATCTTTAATACCAACTGATATGAGCTTAATACCAACAATGTGAATATTCACACTAGAGAACAAAGGAGAACGCAAGTAATAGAGGAGACTGTTGGAATTGTACATATCTGTGATGTACACTCATTTGGATTATGTATATATATATATAGTGAGAGTACAAAGGATATAAAAGGAAGCTTCTACAGTAGGGTAGCTTACAGAGAAGGTCCATAAAAAGATGTACAATGAAACATATCAAAGAAGATTCTAGGTAAGATACATATAGAGATGAACAATACATAGGAATATTCAATAAAATACAATACTCGATTCCCGCAAAAACTATATCTCATCAGCTCTCCGACATCTATAAATTTGGTCCAAACAAATACCGAGACATGTCATTGTGCCTACCAAAAGCAAACAGCTCAACTCTCTAGAGCTCCTAGCCAGAAAAATGTGGTTTTATGCAGTGTTCATCATTAGACTTCTTCTCTGAGGCATCGTTATTCAGCTTACTCTGGGAAAAGTGACATAACGTCATCATTGCTAGTGAAGTGAGACTTAGTTTCTTTCCCACATTTATTGCTTCTTCTTACACTATAATGCCATCGTTCATTATGCCTAACAACCGAAACAGTAGTTAAATCATGTTTCAAAAAAGCGGTTATTCTGCTTACACATGTTAGGGCCTCTTTATTTTGCCTTTCTAGAAGAATGATAATTAAGTTATTATGAAGTTTCGTTTGCCTTTCCTCAATTAGTTTTCCTGTAATAAGCCTTGCTCATTCCAACCACGTGCTTTTTCTCTTGTTAGCAAAATGGCTTTCCTTCAAGGGCAATTTTAAGGATCCATACTTATCAAGACTTTGGTGATATTTTTCTAAAAAAAAAACAAATTTCTAAGTATTTTATGTAGTTTCTAGAAAAATTTGGTAACTTTTAGAGTAAAACAATTATATCTCATAGACTTCGGGAAAATTATCTAAATACATATTGGTGAATCTTTTTTTTGGAAAAAAAAAACATGGAAACTTAGCAGATGGGTGAAATCTAGCTTCATTAACCCCCAAGTGTGTTTCCTCAACTGGAGGGTTAAGCCTAAGGTCCAGCCAAATACCATCATGTTGGCTCTATTCCAATACATTCAAGTTTTGCACAATGAGCAAAGATTGCTTTGCAGTTAGTTCTATCAAATCCGAGGAAATTACTATTTTTTGCAGTTTCATTTTCTGTTGAAATGCAGAGTTTGGGGTTGCATGTTAGAGATGCTTTCTTATTACTGATCCTTGCAACATCATGATGCCGATAGGACTTTTAAGCACAACATGCAAGCAGTTTCAAGGCGCTATTATTTTTAGTAGTTAGGTTTCCAAGGCTTGCATGTAAATTCTAAACACATAATTGGATTTCTTGCAGGAAGACGAATCTGATGAAACTATTTTCATGTACATGCAAGGCCTTGCTATTTTTAGTAGCACCTAATTTTAGATACTATATATAGTAGGGGTTGTTACAACCCAAGTTGCACTTGGTTGGTTGGTCCTCCAAGTCAATGAACAAAGGTCCACCTGACTCCCTCTGACTCTCAGAACCTCTGCTCTGTGTATGTACCTATACCTGTACCTGTGGCTCCTCCTATTTTACTTCTAGTCCTGTGCTGGTAAGTCCATAGATCTTCGTAAGGCTCTGTCCTCATCAAACTGGACATCCCTACTCACAATGATTCTCTTGCGAGCCGAAATATAAACTCGGCATGCCTTAGAAGTCTCGATGAAACCAACCAATAGCCCCTTCTCTCCAAAAGGGTCAGCTTCTTCCTAGTGTCAGCATGAATGTGACAATAGCAGACACTCCCAAATACGCGTAGATGACTCACATCTGGCCTAGTGCCTGTGAAGACCTCCTATGGTGTCTTCCTCCCCAAAGTTGTGTGGGGACACTTGTTCCGGATGTAGGTTGCAGTCATGTATGCCTCAACCCATAGGAATAGTGGTGTTGACCACCAAAACCAACTAGGTGGACAACGATGTACCATGCACATGTTGGATGTGCCTTGAAGATAAGAATGAAGTACTTAATGATTACATCAAGCAAGGCAACTCTTCTTCTCTTCTTCTCTCTATGAAATTTCCGCACCCCTACGGGGGATTTTGTAAGGATATGTCAACATGAAGGTCTAGTTTTTTGTAACTTAATCACCTAAGACTTAGTCATTAGGGAAGTCCTTTCATCGAGAGTTTTTTCACTTGGATAAATAAAATTTCTTTTCAAAGATTTTAATTATTTGAGTTTTTCACTCAAAATTACCTCCAAAGTGGTGAAAGGTGTTCTAGTGATCGAGTCCATGGGGTGATTAAGGCCTAGGAATGTTCTATATTACCATGCTAGACATTATCCAAAGTCTTGCGGAATTTCATTAAGTTTTTCCTAGGATTTTTTAATTTTTGGTGATTAAAAATTGTCCCTCAGCATAAAAAAAAGTTGTATTAAAAAGAGGGTTAAATGGCATCTAATGCCCATGAATATGGGTATCGTTACTCAAAATCAATGGCATGAGTCCTCCTACACCCTTGGGAAAAGTTTGAAGTCATTCAAACAAGTATTGATAAGGTTTTGGTTACATTTTCCAAAGTCAGTCAAGGAAATCAGGAAAATTGACAATAAATTAGAGAGCCAAATTTTGGAAAAGTGACTATAGTCACTTGGGGTGGCCAAGTAAAGGTTCTAATGTTTATATTATGTTCCTAAGACAAATTTAAGATCCAAAGGGGGGCCCCAAAGCAAGCATATAACAAGTTTTGAGTTGTCGAATCTAATGGGGTGCCCCCTTCTCTCTTTGATTCGTTGAGTGAGCTAAAGTCAATGGAAGGGGCCCCACTATGGTGGTTTCCTCCCCATTTGACATAGCATTAAGGTTAAAAGCATTAAATTGGGGGTTTCTCTCCCCATATTTGAGATTTCAAACCATGGTTTTGGCCTCCTTGAGCAAATTCGCCCCCCTCTCTCCCTTGTGACACTTGTCTAGCAAGCAAAGAACCTCTCTCTTTCATTTTTCCTATATAAGGAGGCTTTCCCTCCTCATTTGGGTTAGAATCTCTCATGCTCTCACTCTCTTGCTTGCATTTTGCTCTCATTCTTTGAGATTACTGTAATTTCCAACCATTGGACATTTTTAATTAAAAGGTTTGGAGGAGATCTTGTGTTGTTGGGTGGTGACTTGCTCCCATTTTCTCAGGTTCATTCAAGTACAAGTGAGGCCAAAGAGGTAAACCGTTTTGCCTTGGTAAGATCTTCTTAGTTTATGTAGATCTTATGAGTTTTTCTCTCTTGCATTCAAGAACTTCAAGCATTTCTTGGTTGAATAGTTTGATTTCTTTAATCATTGTAAGAATCTCACCTCTCTTTGTGTTTGTTTAGCTTATCTTTCAAGTTGCAGGTTATCCGGATTGAAGAGTGGGATTCTTTGGTTAAATGCCCCACTTCTTCAACCATTTGAAGAGCAAAGAGCACACTAACTCCTTAAAAAATTTCTGCATTTTAGTCTTAGTTGGTCGGGTTCTTCAAGTCTGATTTTTACTCATATTCACTCAAATTTTCTCAACATTATTCTCTTGGCAACTTTGTATAAATTTTGTATATATATTGCACCAACATACTAACTTCCCCAAAGTGATTTTGGGCACATTCTAACATTTTCTGTTTGCTGGTTTTTAGCAGATTAGTAACAAAACAAGGAAAAACTCTGTCAAATTTCAGCCGTAGAAGAGTTTTAAGGCCACCCCAAAGGAAAAGCTTCAAAGCCATCTCAAGAAAGAAAGAAAACACGGTTTTTCTCACTCCTTTTACCTCTTTCTTTACGCTGAAATTCCAGCCTTTGTAACAAGTCCAAGAGAGTCTCTTGGACTTGATTTCTTGCTTTGCATTTTCAGTTAAATCAAGTCTCATTTATTTGCCATCCATTGCTAGCAATAAAAGTTGGGCTTGCCCACCTTTGCATAAGCAATTGTTGATTGGCGTGGGTTTAGATTAGTTAGAGTTTCATATTGTTTCTTCATTATTTTTGCCCACACCTTGCAAGTGGTTTGGCTATGCCATCCTTGCAAAATCGTGTCGGCTAGTGTTTTTTTTGTTTTGTATTGTTACTTTCATTTGCCCACACCTTGCAAGTGATTCGGATTTGCCATCCTTGTGAAATCGTGCTGGCTTTAATTGTTAATAACTGTAAAATTCTTCATTTCGTTTAAAATAAACCTTGCCCCAATCTTCACCTCGTATTCACTCCTCTCGTCGGTTGATTCGACCCTGGGTGACAAGAAAGGGAGAAGATTTGTGTTGGCTAGTTTACTAGGCACCCAGATAAGTATCTTCATTAGAAAGGAGAAAAAGAGGCTTGACCTGTGGAGCTAGTGGGGTCTAAGTCACATGGTTCGAATTCGAATTCGAGTTCGAGGACCATTTGATTCGATTCGAATTCGAACTTCTCGATGAGGTTCGTTTGAGATTCGTCTTTAGATTCGAGTATATATATATATATATATAACTGAACTATAATACAAAATAAAATAAAAAGTTACATCAACAATTTAATCGTGGAACTGGAAATACATAACTTAGGGTTTGTTTCAACTTTCAGCTCAACTGCTTAAATAAATTTAATCTCAATCGCGATTAACTACAGTCTTCAATGGCGACACAATAGAATCGCAGTTTTGTAACCGCAGTTGCACTTATAAATTATAGTATGTAACTAAAATAGTGAGTTGGTGATTGAGCAGTAGCACTGATTCATGAACACTGAGATCAAAACTCATGGAGTTGCGAACTCTAAGCACTAGCATGAGGGTTTCTTTGCTAAGCAGTGACAAGTAGAGAGGAAAAACTTTGCAAGCGGGTTGGGAGTTGGGACTAGGGAAGGTAGACCATAGGGTGTTAGGACTAAGGTTTAAGTGAAGAAACAAAGGTGAAGAAACCAAACTCAAAGTTATTTTTATTTTTTTAATTAAATCCGCCTTTAGATTCGAATCAGCTTGAGATTCGGCAAAATTCGAACCTGAAGGTTCAAATTCGCCGAATCTTGTAACTTAGAGTGGGGTAGAGGCCGAAGGAGGCTTCGTGGTACTTTGTGGCCTCCAATTGAGCACCCAACAAGTTTCGAGTTTGACCCGTGGAGCTAGGTGGGAACCTTGTGTTCCCATGTTGAGCACCCAGCATTCTCTCTCTATTTGAAGGAAATAGTCTCTTGGGGTATGTTGTCCGCCGATTGCACACCAGCAGCAGAAATCTTCCAAAAAGTCGTCTCCTCACTTGAGAAAGTGGGAGAGGTGTGGCCTTGGGGGCAAGCACAGAGCCAAGTACTGTCACCTACTCCTAACTCCTCCATTTAGGCTAACTCCTAATGAAGCCAGGGGGGGTAGTCCCTAACAAAGAGTTTCTAAGGCTCAATGTGTTTAAGTTAATTTTATGAAGGTGATGCAGATGGGTGTTGTTTAGGAGTTTGTTATGATGAAAGAAGATTATAATTCTAACAACCGAAAAATAAATATAAGAAGAAAAGCAATCCACGTTGCTACACCAGATTAAAAGATGAACAATATGACGAGAACTCGTGAAATAAACTAGCATTCACAGATAAAGATTTTATAAACCAAAGGACAAATGGTCCAGATTAATAATGATGCATGAAATGACAAACCAATGCCTTATGGAGTCAAACTTCTGAGACGCTTGAAAAATAATGAAAGTACAAGTCTCATAATAGTGCTAGTAAAAGTGTCCTGCGATTGCTCTTGGTTTATTTTAAAGATTTTTTATGGTCTTGTTTATTATGGCTTGTCAAAGGTATCAAAGACCAACCGAGAAAGTGTTCAAAGTTATTCCGTTCTAGACATGTCGACCCGTCCAGTATCCCAGGCAGGTTTCTAGTGGATTGACCAGCTAGCCGAGACTCTAAGACAACGAGGAGTTCCGGCGCCCTTACTGAGAATTGACTTTGAATGTTTTCTACAACGCCGATGCGTTGGTTATGGGGTAAAATTTTATTATGTTGTTATTTGCGAGATTGACAAGTCCATTCACCGTTCTGAGTACAAGCCCAACTATGAAAGTCGACAGAGCATACTAGGTGAGGGATAGCAACAAAGTAAATTAATTAAAGGGGAATGTGAATTGCCAATTTTATTAGAAAAACAAGTTAAACCCTCCGACAGAGAGCGCTCTTGACTTTGTCTTATGACAAAAGTTCAAGAGTCTTAGCTATTCTATATACCTAAATGCAAGGATGATGCAAACATGCTAATATGCTCTTCGATAGAGAGTGCTCTTGACTTGGATTCCAGCAAGTTCAAGAGACTTAGAATTAAGTTAATAAATTAAACAATGCAAAAGTATATGAAATAAATGAAATTAAACAAACCCTCCGATAGAGAGCACTCTTGATCCACCTTACGGTGAAATTCAAGAGATTTTAGTTCTTCTTACTTTTTGCAAAATTATATCAAATAAAAACAAAAACTAAGTTAAAACTAAGTAAAAGAAACAAGAAGCTTTTCCTTTTTTAAAACTTTAATGAAAGCAAAAACTTTTCAAAATGAAACTATATTTTCCTATTCTATTCTAACCATTTACTCTACAAGCATGCAAACATGAAAATGTGGGCGATGCAGGCTTCCCCCAAATGGGGGAAGAGGGGTGTGGGAGCCTTTATCCCACTTGCTTTTTGTTAACTTTTTACAATGTTTTTTGATGTTTTTGCCTCTTCTTGAATGAGCAAGGTGAGAAAGGGAAAGAGAGAAGGAGGTATTTTTGTCTTTTTTCTCTCTTTGCTTTCTTATAGCCTTTGGCCTCTTCTTGACTTTCCTAAAAATAAGAGCTTTTAACACTGAATTGTTATATGTTAGCCAAAAATAAAATAAAACAAATCTACAAACTAACTCTAAAAGAAAGTAAAGTTTTTTGCAGTGAAAACGGAAGAAAGAAAAAGAAGAAAAAGCTGCGAAACGGAAGAGAAAGGGGGAAAAAAGAGGGCTACCCACTAAAGCAAAAGAGGGCTGCAAGCTGGGGCAAAAGAGGGCTGCAAACTAGGGCAAAAGAGGGCTGCGAAAAGAGAAGAGGATGAGCAAGCCAAACAAGGCAAGAAAGGAGAAGCCAAAGGATGGATAAATGGAACTTAGGGCTTCTTGAAGTAACTAGTAACCAAAATAACCTTATCTTGTGGATGGAACACAAGAGAGAGAGAGTTACTCCCAGCTTTCTTTTTGTAGCAAAAGATGACGAACCATGTAGGTCCTGTAATCACAAAGTGTTAAACTCAAAATGGTTGTTTTGAAGCATGGGATAGAAGCAGTTGAGCTCACACCCTTCTACAATCTGTGAAGCCTGATAACACACAAAAGCTCAATACAAGAAGTGAGATAAAAAATTATATGCTAGTATGCTAGGAAAATCAAATCAAGATCAACATTTAGTATTACTAACTACTCATGTCCATCTAGATATTAATCTACTTTGCATAAATAACCAAATTGGGACAACAAATGGCTATTCTACTGTGCCAACAATGGCCTTCTTGAGCTAGCAAAATAATTAATCACATACAAGTATTAAAAGAGAGGAGTTAGAGACAATATCACCTCAACCATGAGGAATTCACCACAATCAAAAGTCCATAGACCTCCAAAGTCGAATATCTTTATTAACAATTCCAAAGCAAATGCTTGATACAATTTTCTCAGAGTAACTCTACCACAAAAGTTCCATGTTGTAGAGCTCAAAAGAGCTTCTACTTATACAAAGAGAGAAGACCAAAACCCTAAAACCAAACGCCATCAAATGAGGGCCAATCCCCATGATTAAGCAAACTCAGCATCATAATTGAGAGCCAAACCTAAATCAAAAGTTGGTGTGAGTGAGGGGTGGCCTCCACCTAGGCAAGGCGCCCCCACTCCCAACCCTAAAACCCCATCTCCATCAAATGAAAGGCCCACACGTGTGGTAGCGCAAGCCTAAGGAGAGAGAGAGCGTGAGCTTGTGAAGGAGGCGTGAAGGCTTGTAGTAGGTGTAGGTTGGTGTTGATGGGTGCCAAACCCTTAGGGTTTGCACAAAATATGGAGTGCATTTAATTCCTTGCCTCGATCCAATCACCAAACGAATCACAGCTCTCCACATCACCCAACTCGTGAACTAGCTGAAGAGGGCAATTTTGCTAACTGAAGGTGACTTTAATGCTCTCTAATTGCTGACTGAAAAGATTCTATGCCGAGTTGAATCATCATAAATGCTCAATTTGGTTTATTTTGGAGAGTTTTTTATTATCTCCAAAATATTCATTTTTAATATTTTAATTAATAATTTCTCCGTAAATGACTTTTTTGAGAAATTATTAATTATGAGGCTAAATGAACATCTGAAACTTAGGGATAGCTAGCCAGTTGATCATGAATGATTTTTGGCTAAGGTTAGAGCCTTCAGTCACTGAATTTGGATCCCAGATGACTGACATATTACAAATTGAAATTTTTCTATTTAAACTATGGAAAATTTTAATTAAAAACTTTAGAAATTTTAAAAATAAAAAACCCAACTTTAACGCATCCGGTAAAAAAATTTCAAAATTTTTTCTGAGGGTCCTAATGACTCGGGATATGACCATAGTCTATTCTAATAATGTCTAGTAGGTTTATACATACTCAGTTGGGCTCTAATAACCCCCCAAGCCCCAGAATTCAAAATCGGGCATTCCGGCTTTGGAGGAAGCGGGAGAAAACCTCGTCGATTATACTCGGTTATAGGCAAAGAATAATTGACAAGGGAAAAAACTCCCTGGAATACCTTAGTTGAAATTCTACGTCTTAGGAGACCGAACCACTCAAAAACCCTACTAGCACATTTTATTACAAACCCTGCGGGGCCATGGTCATAATTACTGAAAACAAAAACTGGCTAGGCACAAATGGCGGATCATCTGATACACTGGAACACAAACATTCATCATGTTTGTCAAATGGTGGCTCCTCAGCTAATCCAACTATGGTACAAATAAGTTGGTAACAGGGTAGACATCTAGAATAGTTCATTTCTTTGCAACAAACACCTTAATTCCCTAAGTCAAAGAGAGACATAAAATTTACTAAAACTTACAGGACCACTTGCATAACATTGTTACAATCATTTACATTTCTCTACTTTGCAATCACTTTATTATAACTTACTTATTTATTGGAAGTCATCATGTTCTTGTATATTTGTTAAGGTAAATGAGTTGATGCTTTAAGAAAATTATTTGAAGTTGATTATTGTGACTCCATAGCCCGAGTAGAGACAACACTCGTCATTTTGGTTATTTGATTTTTCTCTCTTTCATACATTACTGGTTGATTGTTAAAGGGTTTGCTTGACATTGAAATATTTGCATTACAGCACGCTGATTGCCATTTTTGTAATCTACAACTCCCAGAAAACATTCTTAAAAAAAGAACTTAGTAAGTAGGGACTACCCCCCTTGGCCTTTAGGAGTTGTGGTCTAAACGGAGGAGTTTAGAACCGAGGTGACAGTGGGTTCTCAACTCATAAGTTGCCCTTAGGAACACACACAACGGTTGGGAGACTTACCCGTGTCCAAGTGTGTTTTAGACGGCAACAAGTGGTAATCCCTGATCAAATAGCATGGCCTTAGCTACTACTACCAATGTCATGTTCTCTCTCTCTGCCACTACATTCTGTTGCAGGATATGAGGAACTGTGTGCTCCTTCTTGATCTCCTCCAATGAACAAAACTCCAAGAACTCGTTGGAAGTGTACTCACCCCTGTTATCTATCCTTAATACCCGAATATTCCTCCCAATCTGGTTTTCCACGAGAGTCTTGAACTCCCGAAACCGCTTGAAGACCTCTGACTTGGCCTTCGGGAAATAGATCCAGGTTTTCCTAGAATAATCATCAATGAAAGTGACGCAATAACTGTAGCCACTAAAAGATTGGACACTCATGGGTCCGCAAACATCTGAATGCACTAAGTCTAAGGTCCCCTTAGACTTGTGCTCACTTTGTGGAAAAGGTTTATAAAAATGTCAACTGAAAATTAAAAGAAAATAATAATAAAATATAGCCTAAGGTAGGCTTAAGGTAGGTTACCTGGGGTATTCGCATCCCAAGTGCCAAAACACGCTCAAATAAGCGAATCACTCCGACTGAAAGGCCGGAGTGAGCTGGAGGGAGGGCGTTATGCCCCATCTAACCCCTAGAATGCTGTAAAATCCCTCAACGCCCTCCTCAAAGCATGGAAACGGCCTAGCATGGAGGATGTCTTCCTCTGAGGAAAGAAGGTCAAGAAGAGCAAGGAACAACTTACTAAAGGGCCAGGAAGGTGTATGGAGTGGCTGCGACTAAAGACAAGTGTCTCGTAGCTGAAGCAGAGGCCACCAGAGCGCGCAAACAGCATATGGAGCCATGAGACTCAGTGGTCAACCCTTAAGGGCACCAGACACACACCCCGAGGTTNGGGTAGTTAGCAGTTCCATTAAGCCATAGTACCCTTAAAGGAGGGCCAAAGGGTCCAGCCATGACCACCAACGCTCAATAACACCCCTCCTGGTCGAAAAAATGGGCCTTCTCTCCATAGGGTGCCTCTGAAGGTGTGTTGGGTACAACTGCAGCGTAACAGGCCCTACAAGTCAACACCTCCAACTTTTCCTCCCAAATAGATGACAAATTATTGCACCGAGAGAAGCGAGGTGCTCTACAACCTAATATGGGAAAGAAGTTGTCACGTTTCTAACATAACATAACATAAAGTTATGCATTAAAAAATATTAAATGTAAAAAATTAAAATTAAACTTAAACCACATAATATATATATATTATATATATATATATATAAAACAAACATAGATCCATCTTAAACCAGGATCTACCGAGCACCCAAAAGGGATCAAATTCATTGAGGTATAATTATTCTTACCCGAATTAATAAATCACAGAGTTAAATGGTAAAAATAATTATACCTCAATAAATTCGATCCCTCTCGGTGCTGGGTAGATCCAGGTTTAAGATGGATCTATGCTGGTATAATGATCCATTTCAGATAACTCTCCCTCTCAAAAGGCTTGGCCTCGCAAAGATGTAAACTTTCTAGTTCCATATAACAATTTGTCATGCCAATGTTTAATAAAGCGTATATGCTATTGTCTCTAACTTTGTTATGTGTGCACATAATTTGATATAGGAATAATGAATAAGGCAATCAATTTAATTTGCCCACAATCATATTAAAAGTTCTTTTCCTTTCACTATATCATGTAATTATGTAGAATGGACAAGAGTAGTCCACTTTGACAAATCAACCCCCCTTCAAGGAAGAAGGCTTGCACATTATAAAATGTAATGTATGATGAATTACACCTTGTCTAGATAAGAAAAACCTCAGCGATGGAAAAAGGATCTAATAGTGTTAGGGCTACGCTGTTGGGAGCAGGGAGCAGGAGTGGGAGCAAGAGCGAAAAGCGAAAATTTCAAAAGATTTCGTTTTGGGAGAGTTTTGGGAGCATTTTTTATATAATACATATTTTAGTATATTTTGATGCATATATATTAAAAAAAACATGTATTATGCCAAATTAGCTACAGAAAACATACATATAACCATTTAATACACATATCACATCAATCATCTAGGAGCTATGACTTGTAACATTGTCATCAAATGATCAATCATCAACAACATCAACCTTAAAATTTCAACATATAATATTTGCCATCAACAAACTCTAACAGCCTAACATATTGAGATAACATCAACCATGAAATGAAACAAAGCATCATAATATCATATTCAATACCAAAGAGTTGTAAGATCATAAGATGATAAGAACCAAGATGCAATCAACAATTTAAAGTTCAAACTTTAAAGTAGGACATAATGTTTACAAAATAGGCCATAATAAACATGAAATACAAAGTACTATGATACTATCTACTATCTAGTAATCTACTATGTTTTCCCCTTGCCATGAGAAACTTCCAATCTTTTTTCTCATGTTCTAAGTGGAATAGGAGTTGCTAGAAGTGATCATGGAACACGAGAAGAAGATGAATGGCCCCAACAGATTGTCGTACGTTGTGAAGCTAAAGGCAAAACTCCTGCATCTGGAAACCTGTTGGTGGTTGGGGGTGGCATCTATGATGTATGAATTGGATCACCCTCATTATCACCCAATAGTTCATCCTCCAAGCGCTCTAATGGAATGGCTCCATCCTCCACATTAGCCTTCTCTGGATTGTTGTCCCAAGTCAAAAATGTTCTATCATTCTTGGTCGCTTCACAATAATGGGACAACAGCCTCAAGTTGTAGTGCACATAAACCAAACTTTCGACTCGTTCTATATTCAAATTGTTTCTCTTGACGTTGTGGATGACCTGTAGGTGCTCCAACACCTCTCTACAGAAGAACTATTGACAAGCTATGAAAGCACCCTCACCACCAATTTATGCAAATATGTGGCACCATTGCCATACATGTTCCACCAACGGATAGGATCCAACCTCTCGATCTTTGGTTGCATGCAAGGTACTAAAGACTCCATGCTCACTAATGTAGTGGATCAATTCACTCCGCACTTGAGCACACTCCTCCTCATCAGGAAACAACTTGTCTAATGCAAGCATAGATCCATTTTGCAACTCTGGATCTGAGTGTGATCTTTTCCTAACTCCACCACCAGGTGTAGGTTGGGCCAACTAAGATGGAGAATAATATTGTGGGGCAAGGGCATATGGAAGGGAATGGAGCGGAACATTCAAATTATTCCACCTTTTGACCACATGTTTATGAATATAGTCAAACAAGATTGCATCACTTTGCTCAACAATGTCTTTGATATGATCAAGCATGCTATCCATTTGCTCATAAACCTCCCCAATCACCGGTTGATCTGTATCTGCAAAACGAATCATACTATAAACGAGCTTGGTGATCTGTAGAACATATTTAACCTGTTCCCAAAACTGACCATCAACAACGGTGTCCTCCACCTCCTAAAATTCAAGTCTATCAGATGTGCTTGCAGCTATGTCTTTCAATCCCTGCCATGAATCACTTGAGACCATACTAGCCAATTCCTCTCTTACCTTCAAAAGCCTCCTAAAGTTGAGGTAGTAGCTAGCAAATCTAGTCTTCACAATCTTCAATAGCTCCAACCTAGAGTGATTGCGAAAAATGTGGTGGGCCATGCTATGATTGGTGATAAATTTTATCTTTTTCTTACCTCTCTTGTACAAGGCACCAATCCATCGGTAACTAGGGTCCTTCATCTTAATAATATCATGCATCAAAAGGTTCAATGTGTGAACCAAATACCCTGACCAAAATATGTTGGGATACTTATCCTCAATGATTGCCCCTGTTGCCTTACAATTAGCAACATTATCTTTGATGACTTGAATGACATTGTATGGCCCAATCATTTGAATGGTTTCAAGTAAAGGTTGTGCAATATTAATACCAATCTTGTCGTGATCTGAGTAGTCATGAGTTGAAAGGAAGACCGCACCACTAGCAGACACACCAAGAATATTTATCAATGGCTTGCCTTTAACATTTGTCCACCCATCAGATCTAATGGATACCCCATAGTTGGACCAATCATTTGTAAACTTTGCAAGAGCACTATTGATTTTGGCTCTTTCCTTGTCAAGTCCCACGATTCTAGCTTTGTCATACCTAGGGCTCGTGTATCCTTTAGGGGCACCATTGATGGCTTGCACCATTTCATGCCAATAGGGTGAGCAAAGAACATTGAATTGCACACCACATGCATAGAGAAACCTATAAATTTTGAATCCACATCATCTCTGCAACCAAGGTCAAGGAAATCTGATAATGTTTTTTGCATAGGCGAGAATCCACTAACATGGGTGGATGATGATCCAGATCCACCACTAAACATTCTCTGTGGGGATTCAGATTCGACCCTTGATCTCTTGGAATTGTTTTGAGCGGCCTCTTCTTCCATCCTATATTTGTTTCTTTCTTTAGTTGACACTTTCTCACATGTTTTGACTTCAGTAGCCTTACCTTGATCATATGGCATAAGCCCACACAAATGCTTTCTCAAACGGGTTATGAACCTGTGTAAGTTTTATTACAGTGGAGGCATGTAAACTTCGTGGTTCCACCCCCTCTCCCTCCCCCACAAATGCTTTCTCAAACGGGTTATGAACCTGTGTAAGTTTTATTACAATGGAGGCATGTAAACTTCGTGGTTCCACCCCCTCTCCCTCCCCCAAGCCTTGTCACATACTTCCACAAAGGTGTTGCGTCTTTTTGTTTTTGCCCCTCATCACTCTCAATTTCCTCCTCATTTTCTCCCTCTTCCTCCTCTCCATGGTATGTGCCATTCCCTATCTCTTCCTCCTCAATTGCCACCACCAAATCTACTTCCCACCACAATCATCATGAGAAGAAACAAAACCAAAAACAAAAAACCACATACCCATCATGCTTCTTGATTCAATATGAGAATCATTTATTGCCTGCAATAGAATGATGGAGAACAAGAAATTGGAAAAAGTGGTAAAAAAACACATACAAGATTTAAAATTTTAACATAGTGAAATATTTTTTTCAAAAACAAACAAAGATTGGGTTTTTAGAGCCTACCTCTTTAGCTCTTCAAGGATGGTTGAATGTTTCTATGGAAGCCTTCAATCTTCCTTCCAAGCTCTCACAAATAGAAGCTTTCAATCTCCCCTCCACTCTCCCTTCCAAACTCCTACAAATTTGCTCTCAAACAACTAGCAAAGCCACTCAAATCCCTAGCAAGATAAATGAAGACAAGCAAATGAAGAATAGACTAAGCCCAAATGGAGTGCAATAGTGTTTATAAAGGCTAATTGAACCCTAGCCAGTCACTAAAAAACAAATTTTTTTTGCAAAATTGAGAAAATTGGAAAAAAAAATCCTTAACGC
This sequence comes from Pseudotsuga menziesii, assembly GCA_001517045.1. NCBI lineage: Eukaryota > Viridiplantae > Streptophyta > Pinopsida > Pinales > Pinaceae > Pseudotsuga > Pseudotsuga menziesii. The sequence continues at coordinate 254,955 of LPNX010378698.1, read as the reverse complement.
GCGGAATCGCTAAGGGAGTGTTTTCGGGAACGTTTTTTTTTGCTATGGATCAGTAAGGGAGCGATGAGGAATCGCTTTGGGAGTGTCGCTTCCTCAACGATTTCGGAGATGGCAGGGAGCGTTTTTTTCCCTAGGAATCGTGATTCCCAAAAACGCTCCCAGGAGGAATCGATGAGGAATCGTGATTTTGGGAGCTATTGCTCATCGATTCCTCCAGGAGCGCGAATTGGGATCGATTCATGGGGTTCCCTAGCAATTCTCCGCAGCGTAGTGTTAGGGTATGCTTATGCATATATATATTCCATTAAGGGAAGAAATTATGATTGTCTAGAAGAATGATTGAGCTTGAAAAGTCTGTAATACCAGGAAATTAGTTTCACTTTCATTACATAGTACTTTCTATCAACTTGAAGGAAGTGAAGAAAGCAATGTGTTGGCCTGTTGAGGAATCTCAAGAGGTACTTTTTACAAGGACCTATGTCCTGATTACTACCCGCAAATAAGTTTTACTTTCATGAAATAGTACTTTCTATCAACTTGAAGCAAGTGAAAAAAACAATGTGTTGGCCTACTGAGGAATCTCAAGAGGTATTTTGTGCAAGTACCTATATCCTCATTAAAAGGTAGATAGGGGGTCATTAACAAATTGGTCATATTACCATCTCTAAGGTCACAATAAGGAAAATGAGGAAATCTAAATGAAATCTACAGACATGTATCAAGCCATGGTTATTACCAATAGGATCTAATGAAGTACAAACATTTTTTTGGCATCAATATTACAATTTGAAGTAGATAAGATAAAATAATTCTATTAATGTCCAACAAATGACCACAAAAGTAGGTCAATGGGACTGTGTGGTACCATACCATGATGTCAAAACAAAGTGGGAGAGCTAAGGCAGCTCTTATAAAATCAAGAAGCAAGAATCTAACCACAAAACTAAACCAAGAGGAGCTAGCTCCATAAATGGAGAGCCGATCTAGAAGAGGAAACTACAGGGAGAGTCCATCTAGAAGAGAAATGTATAAGGATAGTGGAGTAGAAAGTTGTGAAACATTAGTGGCAAGCCTATCATGGATCACTGGAAGCATCTCTCCTACCATCCGAGGTCGACTAAAGGAATCTCATAAGAGAGTTACTATGTCTAGAGGAAGAGATGGAAGAGAAGCTACAATGGATAGTATGGCACTGCTTGGAGTGTGGAGCCTGTTGTTGTATCCTGGATGAAGTCATTCGGCGACAGGGATGGGGTCGAGACTAGCCACGTCGTTGGTGTCGTGCGGAAGTGGAAGTGGTCCTCCATGTCCTAATTGATTTATGGTCAAAGGTAGTATCACCATCCATCTGTTTTTTGGTGCCCTTGAACGAAGGAAGCACCAAAAAGAAGATAGTGATACGTTGAGTGGAGGTTGGTCCTGCCTGGGAATGGTGTTGGAGGGTGATGGAGCAAAGCCGAATAGCCTCCAACAAGTATAAGGCAAGACATCTCTAATCGGGGTATCTAAAGAATCTTAACAAAGTCTGAAGCTCCACGAGAAGAAGGTCCCTGAAAAGACAACGGAATCACCCACAAATCCCGTCGTAAATAGGGCACTGAAAGTTGAAGTGCTCCTCAATCTCAACCTCTTGAAGGTGACATACCTGGTAGATCCTATCTGACCAATCAATTTGGTGATCTATCTCTACCCTGAGATGATGAGAGCTCACTCTTAGCTGGCCTGAACAAATACGAAAAGCGTGTGCCCAATGTTAGAGTGTGTAATGGGGCCCAACAATAAGATCCTCCCTCAGATCCATAAAGTGTGCAACATAGAAGGCCATCTTTGGACGTAAACCACGAATAGATTGAACAAATTGCAAATAAAACACAAAGAGGCAAAGGATGATGTATCCTATGATCCATCATGAAAAAGATACGATAACAATAATGATTGTTTTAATAACAACCATGGAACCAAACAGTATTTATAAGAACCTGTGTATGCACATGTGTGAGTTTGCATGTCTGTGTCACAGATAAAATCAAAGAAAAAGAGAGATCATTCATACACTGTCATCGAAGTCATCTTGAAGATAATGATAGTACTCATAAGAACCTTCTAGCAGACGCATTTGTCCCCCAGCAACTGTAGATAGAAGTTAGAGCACAAAGAATTAGCTGAAATTGTTTAGTTACATGACTAAGATTTTAAAAATTTAGGAGAAACTAGTTTCCCTTTCTATTGTTTCTCTCCTTGGTCTCTCCCCACTGATATTTTAAAGGACAGAAATAGAAGACAAACTAAACTCACCCCCACTGCTTGAAAGGCCAACATGAACATTGGTTAGCCGCATCATGCCTGAAGAGTACAACCATAATTATAATTAGTATACAAAATATCATAGAAACTAGACTAAATATTCAATGCACTCATCCAAATTACTGAACAAACCACTACAAAAATACTAGGTTCCAGCAGCCTATAAGCAAGAAGATAACAACTATTTAGCCAGGTTATTTGGATAATCAATTAACTGGCGCCATCATTTGTTGCTTGCCAACAACTTTATAGGTAACATACCACCTGCATGCAAGTACATAAATACTTGGCTCCAAAAACTGCACAAGTACTGACTTGAAAAAGAATAGCTAAAAACAATATACTCATTTGTCCATAAAATCAGCTTATAATAGAATGTTAATCTGCTAAAGCATGTGTGAAATCTATTAGTACTAGAAATTACCCTTTATTTTTGAGTGGTTGGCTGCAACAGCATCATTGGTTGCAAGGGTGAGGGCATTTGCAACTCGTACCATTGGACGATCTAAGGGTACACTGAGTCGTACATGAAGCTTTTTCCTTACTTCTACTGCAGTAAAAACACAGGCATAAACCATGTCAAAAATTACATAATAAACAAAACCTCAGGCCAGAAACAGAGAAAGCATTGTTCCAGGCAAGCTTTCACTATCAATCAGTGGAAAATTTATGCACCAAAAAGAATCAGTTTAACAAAAAAATAATAACAATTATGTACAAATTATATAGGATAAGTTCTTAGATAAATTGATGTAAAGTTTATTTTGTAAAACATAGGTCCTAGGAGGTCATGACTCATTAGTATGAAGACATTACAGCAATAAAGCCAATGATGTTACGTTAGACAAATTTGTAATAAGTCATTAATGATGTACTGAAGGCTTAATTATATGAGTCATTCCATGAGAGAAAACTGGATCAAGGCTCATTCATATATGTGTGAATGTACATATCTATGGTTCAATAATGAATTACATTAATGGTTCTCTTTGCAAATCGACGCCTATGTGTGTAAGAATATTTTTAACAGTGGTGTCAAAGCACCACACACCACACAGTTGCACCATTACCCCATGATATAGGGGTCTATGCCAGTTACCCCTCACTATTATATTCCTTACATCTAACCACCTAGTGGACGTATTTATTATCCACCAACTACCAAGTGGGCCTTATTCCATGATTGTGGCCAAATTACATTAACTATTGCCCATTAGTGCCTCCCTAGGTACCTCATATTACATTAATTATCCTCCCTAGGTACCTCATATTACATTAATTATCCTCCCTAGGTACATTACAAAGAAGACAGCAAGATTTATTGGAGGCTATATTTTATGCCATACCAGCAAGCCTAGTAACAATACCATGGGAAGGCACACCCATGGAATTTGTTGGAGGATTGACGAGGACAAGAATACAGCATGACTACCAGTATGTGGTAGTAGAAAGTTTTAGTAAGACCTGTGTTTTGATGTCCTGTAAAAAGACCATCAAAGGGCCACAAGCAGAAACCTTGTTCCTTGAAAGGGTTTGGGTGCACTTTGGGATTCCAAGGAACATCATTTATGATATAGAGTCTAGACATGATATTTCGTAGTTAATTTTGGACTCCATTGTCGGAGATATTGGATACTAAATTGAAGAGATACAATGCATTCCACCCATAGACCAATGGATAGATAGAGGTAGAGAATATCAATTTGGTTCAACTTTTTAGAGGATATAATCATAGTCATCCAAGGTCCAAGAATGAAAATTTGGTTTACTTACAAAATTCCTATTAAAGTTGTTCAGACTTTGACTAGTAGTCCCCTTTTGAAATCTGTTTTGGATATTTTCAATCATTACCATTAGATATTGTATATGGACAACTTGACGCAAGAGCAACAGCCTTAAGTGATGCACTAAAGGTAGAAAAGTTTATAAAAATGATAAGGAAACTACACGAATAGGTTCAAGAGAATCTGAAGAAGTCTTCGGAGAAGCACATAGCCAGACATGATTGATAGAGGATCAAGAAGACATTCCATCCACATAATAGAAGTGTGTGTTGAATTTTAACATGTGTATGAAATTTAATAGCAGTAACAGCTTTATAAAAATTTGCAGACTGTAATGGAGATAGCACTGAGATTTTAACAGCAGTAAAACAATCATCCACAAGAATTGTGTTGTCGCCCAAACCTGGCATGCGTGTGCTGAATGCCAACAGGTAAGCACACCAGCTCGATGACAACTCTCGAGAGAGAAGCCAATGTCACCACGCTCCTCTCTCCTCGCTTCAAGTCGGCTCTTCTCCAACTCTAGGGGGGATTCCCTAAGGTAGGATTGCTAAGGCAGGTGCAACGAAGGGCAAGGTGAATTGAAGAGGCTGCCTTAGAGAAACAATTGTAACAAAAAAGGGTATTTTGATTGAATGATGGGAAGGAAGAGAGGACAGTCCTCAAGGGAAGACCAGTGTCAGTACCAGAAGGGAGAATGGAGTCAAAAGAGGACTCAAGGGGGGCCTTGTGTTTCACACAAGTGAGATTGATCTAGTACGTTCCATAATCAAAGACGAGCCAATGTCACCACACTCCTCTCTCCTCGCTTCAGGTTGGCTCTTCTCCAATTCTAGGGGGGATTCCCTAAAGTAGGATCGCTAAGGCAGGTGCAACGAAAGGCAAGGTGAACTGAAGAGGCTGCCTTGGAGAAACAATTGTAACAAAAAAGGGTATTTTGATTGAGTGATGGGAAGGAAGGGAGGACAGTCCTCAAGGGAAGACCAGTGTTAGTACCAGAAGGGAGAATGGAGTCAAAAGAGGACTCAAGGGGGGCCTTGCGTTTCACACAAGTGAGATTGATCTAATACGTTCCATAATCAAAGACAAGGAGAATGTGAGTATAACTGACTACTATCCATTACTCCTAAGATCTTTTGAAAACACAACATCAACAAACAACTTGACAACTGCAAATGCTTGCCCAATGGACTAGATTGATAGCCTTCTATGTTAGATTTACTCTACAACTTATAATAAAACATGCAACCATGAAAGAGATGCCCAATATGTCTCCAAAAGCCCAACATGATTTTTCTTTATTCAGCTCTGGGGAAAAATCCTCCCAACTTTTTTCCATGTTTTACAAAGAAGAAGACCTGCTTCTTTATAGGCCAAAAAGCCATTCTCATGCTTCTAAAAATAATAATAATAATAAAAAGGAGAAAGTGAATCCTAGATCCACTTTTCTCTCGAACGGATTTATTGACCAAACTTTAACATATAATAAAAAATAAAAAGGACTCCCTAGTTGATTAACACAAACTCCTAGTGTTAACCAGACGATGAAAGCCAAAACGCCCATATGAGAAACACTTTTTGTTTGAGGTGAAACAGCGATCAAACACCTGTCATTCTTATCTTCCACACAGCCGCTAATTGGCCACGATTCATGGTTTTAACAAATCGTGTCTCAAACAACTGGTTCACCCCAAATCGTAGTCGACTTCCCAGTAATGAAGCGAAACTCCACAACTCGGCTGTCAATACGAGCTGATCCAGAATTTAAAGCATGTGTTTTTGGAGTTTCCCAGCATTGGCCACGATTCATGGTTTTAACAAATCGTGTCTCAAACAACTGGTTCACCCCAAATCGTAGTCGGTTTCCCAGTAATGAAATGAAACTCCATAACTCGGTTGTCAATACGGGTTGATCCAGAATTTAAAGCATGTGTTTTTAGAGTTTCGCATGTTGGGCAGATGGAGATATCATTCGATTGGCAGCCACTGTAAGCTAATGCAACCACAACTCATCAATTTGCTACCCCACCAAAGCTACGCGGGTGACATGCACATGATTTCAACACTCAAAACCAACCCAACCGTTGTTGGATATGAATTTTACGAACAGTGCAATCGATTTCTGAGGACAATGTCTCCAACTCAATGAACACGTTGATGGAATCTGCTCGTTGAAACCCGAAATGAATGGGACGCAGATGATGACAGGTTTGTGCTCTCTGACTCATTCACGGTGGAAACTATCAATCTGTTTTCTAAAGAACGCCAAGCTCTAATACTGAAATGGTGAACCAATCACGGGGATTAAATTTGATGCTTCCACCAAATTGAACTGCCACGAAAATCCACAAGAACGCTAAGTCTAACTCGGGCGGCTTCCTGTGAAAAAAATTTCATGTACTCAACCATCATAGCAAACAAAACTCCCGATATCGGTTTCCAGTGTCGAATAAGGTGGAGCTTCATTGAATATGAACAAGTAACTGTAATATCTCTGACCCCACGTGTCTGTCACTGCACTCAGACTCCACACATAGCAAAAACTCAATGATAGCCCCGAGCGGCTTTGAATGAAAATTCATCAACGTGGAAATCCAGTTTGCATTCGGCTGTCAGAGAAAGAGTGAGTATAAACGCCCAGCTCAGACTTACAACCCCCACTCAGCTACTCGTGAATTGCTTTGTAACTTTTGCTATGTGTTTGTTGACCCCGGGCTCTGGCATTTAAAGTGAATATCCTGTGAGACTTTTAAATGCTCAATGAATTATGCATCCCAAGCAGCGATACTGCCCCGTGAGATGCTCCAAAAACTTTGACTGGCCAAAAATTGATACGTGAATGCCCCAACAAAAATGGAAGAGGCACTAAGTGTCTGCCACTGATATCTTATGCGGACTGTTTATTTGACTGCACGCTGAATGTCCACGAAGGTGCCCATTAGCTCAGTTATCAAAGGAATCATGTATTCAGAATGGTCAATAATAAAAGAATGCGCCCTTTGCCAACTGAGCAATAAAAAACCCCAACAATCTACTCTTTGCATATAATTGTTGCAAAAAATCAACTCAGAGTTTCCGAGCGGATATTTCAATGTCACGACCATGTTCACACAGAGACTATTTTTAGCAATAGGAAGAAATCAATGCTGCATATTGTAACCTGGGGTGAGTTGACCAAAAGATTCTTCAAGATTGCAGTTGCAATCAACTATGTCTGGAGATTTGGATCTGGACCGTAATGCCTGGAAAATGCAAACTTTCTGTCTAGATTAACCTCAAACTTTTCACCACAGAGTGGCCTAGGCAGTGTCATGTCAAAAACATACTTAGCATTCATACTGAGGATGTTTGTGCATTTACACTGTTTGCAAATCCGAGACACAACTTGCGAGTTTTCTGTGAAGGGAGATTGGGGAAAACATTCCTCACTCCTCTATGAGCAATGTTATATAAAATAAAGTTCACTGAAGAGTACTCTACAACTTTGGGCCATCATCATAATATGAAAATTCGGAAAATTCCATGCAAGAATAATTGATAACAGTTCCTCTTCAATCTGAGGTTGCCATGAGGGTACAAGAAAGGACAACCAGTAGCATGCTTCTGACTGCACATGACCTCAAACCTACTCTGAGAAACACGTTACCAATTAGGTGGTAACAAATTGAACACAAGAGTTTTTCATGGGGAAACCTTTTAAGAACAAAAACCCCAAAGCAATTAATAATTCATCCTTGAAATGAGATGACTGAGTTTGTACATGAACATATAGAATGTAATCCTTTACAACAAGTTTGAATTTGTCATACAGACCAAAAGAACCTTGGTGATGACTATACAAGTCTGTTGCCACTAAATTGTTGATCACCAAATGTACTACTGTTGGATGCTTGGAGCAACCTTTGACCAATCTCGGACTGTCTGTGTATGGATGCTGGTTCAATCCTCACTGATGACTTACGTGGCTTGTTAGTGCCCTCGTTGGGTTGTCGTGACTTGTACAAAACCCAAAATTGAGTTGTCGTGTAGTTGTGTGTGCCCTAGCAGAGCTCGGGTGTATGGAGAATAGCCCTAGCAGGGTTCAGATGCATAGAGGGTGACCTTAGCAGGCCACTCAGGAGATGTAGAGACTCCAAACAAGGCTCAGGTGTACAGAGTTTAGCCCTAGCAGGGCTCGGGTATGTTGTAGCAAACCCTAACTGGGTTAGGGTAACATGGGATGGAAATGTAGCAGTGAAGAAGAAGGATTGAAGTGTTGCCATGAGTTGGAGGGAGCAGATACTTATCCTTCAAGGGTTGTGATTTTCTTCAAGAATTAAAACCAGCAAAGAACTTGTCAGAGAAGCCCACGACTTGTCTCTTAGGAGCAATGATGATGATCTTGGATGATGATTGACAAATGAGAAAGCTTCTTTATTTATAGTTCATCAAGAATAAGATGATTCCACCTAATTAGGAAGTTGACCTTAGGGCTTGTATTCTTGACCATTGACTTTTCATCTTATGTGGTTCAAGTAACCTTTTGTTCTTTACCTTTGAGGTACTTTGGTCCTTCACTTGGTGGGTACCTGGACCAACGCAAGGTGTGCTATGGTTTCTTGGTCTTTCAAGTGATTCTATGTTCATAACAAGTCATCTCAAGAGTTCTTCAAAGTCCCCATGGTCCATTCATGTCCACTCGAAGTGCATCATCATAAATAAGGAAGATTATTAAATGCGTTATCTCGTTCTCCTCGTTGCCAGCAAGATCAAGTGCTAGGTCTTCTAACCAGGTGTAGCTAGTTCCTTGAGAAGGTCTCGTAGCCCCATAGATCAAGGAGAGGAGTGCATCACTTACCTAGACACAGTCTAGGGCTTATGGTGATGGCCTAGTAACTGACCAAGTGCCTCAGCCCTAGGCTACATCAGATGACTCAATGTCGATTTCTTGGTAACTGACCAAGTGCCTCCATTCTTCTAGAGAATGGCCCTCAGCCCTAGTCTGAGGTCCCAATCCCAGACTGGGTCGATTTCCTGGTAACTAACCAGGTGCCTCCATTCTCCCAAAGAATGGCCCTCAGCCCTAGGCTGAGGTCCCCGTCCCAAACTAGGTTGATTTCCTGGTAACTGACCAGGTGCCTCCATTCTTCCAAAAAATGGCCATCAGCCCTAGGTTGAGGTCCCAATCCCGGACTAGGTTGATTTCCTAGTAACTGACCACGTGCCAACATTCTCCCAAAGAACGGCTCTCGATGCTCCTCAAGAAAATCAACAGTGTGATGGAGCTATGTTAGGTAGGACCTATGTTGTTGGGAGTGGAGAGTGGGAGCGAAGCAAAAAGCAAAATTTTCAAAAGCTTCCAAGGTGGGAGCATTTTCAAGAGTGTGTTTTAAATAATATATATTTTGATGCATATATGTCCACAAAACCATGTAGAAAGTTGAAATAGTTATAAAAAGCATAAAAACATGGATTAAACTATATAACATCAATCATCTAGTAGTCATAAGTTATAACCTATAACTTGTAGCATTGTCATCAAATGATCAACCATAACATCAACCATTTTCAATATATAACCTTTGCAATGACTCATCAAACTCATAACTAAAGTCATACTTGTGACCAAACTATAACAGAGAACATCAACCATGAAATGAAATGATTCACAAAGCACATATTCATTAGTAATTACCAAACAATTATAATATGCTATTATGCAGTCAATAGTGCAAAGTTGCAAGCAATGAAACTTCCAAGGTAGGTTCAAATTCAAACATTGAACTTAAATTGCCATATAATGTTTTCAAAATAGACCATGTGAAATATTAAAGAGTCAATAGTTCCAATTTGCAAAGTATTGAAAACCTAGAAAAAGACAAGTACTAATATTTCCTCTTTCTGTGGGAAACTTCTAATTTCTCTTCCAGTAGAATGAATTGGCACCATTCCTTTCCAACAATAGTCAGGTAACATTTTAGACTTTCATGATGTGTTGTTTGTTCTAGGTCTCATGAAAGAGTCACTTTTAGTTTCAGTGATGGAAGATAAGGGCTTTGAAATAGAGTTTAAGAACCAAAAAAGTCCTTATCAAACAGAAGGAGTCTAACCCAGAATCAACTCAATTGATCAAGGTTAGGGAAGGCAACATATATAGGTTACAGAATGATCCTGTTCAAGCCCCAGTTCATGACAGAGACAACTTGTTTGAGTTATGGCAAAAGAGGATGGGCACCTGCATCATAGTGCACTGCCTATTCTAAGAAAGATAGTCACATGTCTTGTGGAATTCAGCATTGAGCAACAAGGAGTATGCAAAGAGTGAGCGCTTGGTAAGTATGCCAAGGTTGCTTTCCCAAGAAACGAGCAAAAGGCGAAGGGAATTCTAGACCTAGTATATTCAGATGTATGTGGACCAATGTCAACAACATCAAACATAGGAAGTGTTACACCCCAGATTGTCTATAGCATGCCTTTCAGAAAGCGCCAAAGTGAAGGGGTCTTTTTCCATTGTAAAAGGCCAAGTCTGATCTTGTTTTTTTTGAAGTGTTGGTCTAGTTGTTGCGGTCTATTTATAGCAGGTCCTCTTGGTTTTCATTCCAAGAAGTGTTGTCTTAGTGGCATTGTTGATTGTCCCTTGATGGGCGGAGTTCCCCGTCATGTTGGGTCATTTGTGCCCTATGTTGGGTGTTTGGTGCTTCTTGGGATGGACCCATTGAGTGAGGCACATGGCTTAGGGGATCCTATCCAGACTCATATTTATGCTATATAAAAGGTGATTGCAAATGTAAGGGTTGTCGCACCTAATTAGCACACCTCATTAATGCCCACTTGGACTTTCCTTTTCTTGTATGACCCCTCTTGGTTCACATGTGCACACTTCATCATGACATCATCCACTTCAAGAAGACTTACCTTACTAAAGGGTGAGGAATGAGGATGTTGAGGGACCTTCTACATTGTTGGGGTTAGTTGGGGCATGAAGCCAATTTTCACTATTTTATCGTTCTTTTTGGTCTTTTGTGGTTTAGTCCCCGATTTGTGGGTGACAAACCCTAGGTTTAAGTTATTTTTAATTTTTAAGTTATTTTTTACTTTTTAGTTAAATAAGACTAGTAACCCACATATAAATAAAGGCTCCTAGCACAAATTTGTAAACAAGACAAGGGTTCTAATTATGTACCCTTTTCTCTTTATCTTGGTTTATTAGAGCACTTGAGTGATGCACACCTCTCTCTTTGGCATGAATCTTGTGTGATGAAGGTTGAATGGTGGAATTTCTAGGGTTTATTGTCTAGCAAAACTAATTCAAAGAATAGTTGTAATAACTCGTGGCTAAGGAGGACCTAAGAACTCTCTCTCATGCTCTTTCCTTGGGTGATGTTGGTAAGATCTCTCCATTTTCTTGTTCGACGTTGTTCTTGCACCTTAAGTAAGGTAAATTAGGGTTTTATTGGTAATTTGTTAATCTGTTTGAGAAGACTTTCCTTTTGGAGGAGCTCTCCACTGTGGGGCTTGGGATTCATTGTTTGCCTTAATTAGGACATGGCTTCTTTGACCTAGTATAGGGTTACTAGCCTTTGCCCTAGTTGGTAAATCTTGAATAGCCAAATTACGGTTACCGAGAGCGCCCTAGGAGGGCTCGCTCCTACTCCTAAACCACACTTCATACTAGAGCGTGTCGAATCACCCCCTAGAGCACGCTCTCAAAATTTGAGAGCACACTCTAGGGGGAAATGGCACACTCCCCCTGCCACTTTGGGAGCTCGGCGTTCTGGAAGAGGCTCCCGAGGAGATGCTCCAATAATGATCCTGTGCGTGCTCCTGTGGATGCCCAAACGCTCCCATGGGAATGACCATTTTTTTTGCTTTTTTTTCTAACTTGGTGTTGGGTGGGCCCCTTAAGGTTTTATGGTTTAGAGAAGGTGAAGGAGAAACTAAAACTCCTCTCCCTTACCATTTCTCTCATTCCATTCATTTTTTTGTGCTTGAGCTTGGAGTGGAGAGCTTGTGTGCTTGAGGCTTGAACTTGGGGGATATTTGTGGGACCTTGGAGTGGAGAGCTTGGGTGCTTGAGGCTTGAACTTGGGGGATATTTGTGGGACCTTGGAGTGGAGAGCTTGTGTGCTTGAGGCTTGAACTTGGGGGATATTTGTGAGAGCATGGAGCGGAGAGCTTGTGTTCTTGAGGCTTAAACTTGGGGGATATTTGTGGGAGCTTGGAGGAGACAACACAATTATTTGGTCAAGTTGATAATTGGGGGATAATCTATTTCATTCCATAAGTTAATGGTTTACTTCTTATTATATGGTTTTAAAATTTGTATGTTTGTAATTGCTAAATAATTTGTATTTGTAACTTTGTAATTGTTAGCAACTAGATGTTTGACACTTGAATCATTAATCATTAATGTACTATGGTAATATGTGCTATGAATAATCGTCTAGAAGTAGCATAAATATACATGTTTCACATATTTTGCAACTAATTTGGCATTCTACATTTTTTTTAATATAAATGTATTTTTAATATATATATATAAACACTCCTGAGATGCTTCACTCCCTAACTTTTTTGGAAAATAGCGCTTTCAAGCTCCCGCTCACGCTCCCACGCTTTGGCAACCTTGAGCCAAATTAGGTAAGAACGTTGACCTAGATCTCTAATTGCCCTAGGGTTGAGGACTAAGGCCATAACCCCTTCTATTCTCTTTTTATCAAAATTATGTTGTATATATATTGTAAAAATTCCAAAAAATATAATAATTGAAAAATCCAAAAATTGGAAAAAATCATCTCAAAAAATATTTGGAATTTGGAACCTTTTTTCAGATGAAAAAGTGTGCCCTATGCAATTTAATAGTACATTCTGAAAGGCACCCTTTTCTTGTGGTTGAATTGTGAACTCTTCAGTGACTTGTGCATGTTAGGGTTATAGCAAGTACAACATGTATATTGATCATCTCAGCAAAGTTTGAAGGCCTAAAAAGCAAGGTTTTGGGCCTAGATTAACCTCTGGGGCGTTGGACACCTATTCGGAAGTGTTATAAGCAGGACCACCATCTATTTAAGGGTTGTTTTAGGGAACATACCAAATCTGATTTAGTGATTCCTTCACCTCTTCAAAGGCTTGCCCCTTGCCCCACTATACAAGGTACATCTCATATGGTAAGTTGGCATTGTTTTGTTCATTTTTTATCAAATTTTCTGAAGAGTTTTAACTGCTGCAATCTTCCAACAGCAGTAGCATATTGAAGTTATTTTTTTGGACTACGTGACAAAGTAATATAACTCCTACCTCTCATTTCATGTTATTATTGCTTTCATATTTTGACTCCATAAAGTACTGATATTCGTTGAGGTTTCATGGGAAAGGTGTTTGTGTGTTGTTTATGCAATTGCAGATAGCATTCATTGAAATCTAAGGAATCCCCCTTGATCTTAGAAGTTGGACTAAAGGGTCAAGGAGCTAGGATGTGGTGACAATGGGCACTAGCTCCTCCCGTGTTTACCACTCGTCGCACTGTGATCTGTGACCTAGAGCGAAGGTGATATTTTGAGCAATAATAGGAAGCATGTACTATGTTTCCTTCATTGATGATGTTTCCTGGAATACCTTGCTCTCGGTGCCTGCTTAAGTCCATACAAGACCCTTTTCAACCTACAAGCATGGGACTTCTTCCCACTAATTTTAAACCTGAGTTTGCTTTGTGTACACTTCTTCCTCAATTATCCCATTGAGGAATGTTGTATATACGTCGATTTGATGTATCCTCCATCATATAACAAAAACTAAAGACATCATTGCTCTAATGGAAGTGTACTAAGTGACTGGAGCAAAAGTCTCCTCCTAGTCCACTACCTCTTTTTGGGAGAACCCTCTAGCAACAAAACTCACTTTATACTTCTCTATGTTGCCATCCACTGCATGTGTGATCTTGTAGAACCACCTAGAACTCACTATTAATTTCCACTCCGATCTTGGCACTATGTCGCATACATCATTCTTCACGATGGAGGTGTATTCCTCCACCATGACATAAGGCTTGGAATCTGTCACTGCTCATCAAATCCATGTATTTTGGAAAAACTCTAAAGGTCTTCTTTTCCTTAATTTGCTCCTATGAGCCACAACATGCTCTCAAGCATCCCTCAATCTTTAAGTCAACCATCGAGGCATCTTAACAAAACTGATAGGAGTTGGTGGCTCCTCTTCTACACCTAAAGGTCATTGCCCCAAATTGGAAGTCACTAGTGACCTTGGCTCAACTTTCAGAGTTTCTTGTTCCTTGTCCTCTATCGTTGGAATAGACTTGTGATACTTCTTGGATGCAAAGTCTTCCTCAAACTTTACGTCCCTTCTTATGCTTGTCTTTCTCTACTCTAGAATAAAGACCTTGTAGGCCTTTGAAGTCTCACTATAACTAACAAACAAATGCCTCCTGCTAGAAGGCTCCAACTTGGCCCTCTTATCTATTGGCACTTAGATATAAAATTAGACAACCAAAGATGTGAAAATGACTCACCTCTAGTTCCACACCAATGAATGCCTCCTCTGGTGTCTTGTCCTTCAAGATCTTGTAAGGACACCTATTTTAAATGTAGACATTTGTGCTGCATTCTTTTTCCAATTGGCAAATCATGATCATGCATCATGGCCTTAACCCGTGTGATGGATCGGTTCTTCAACTCTGCAACCCCATTCTATTGTGGGTTGTATGGTACAATCAACTCCCTCTTGTTTCCTACATCCTTGTGGAAACCCTCAAAATCCCTAGAGGTATGCTCAACCCCATTATTCGATCTCAAAAATTTGATCTTCTTCCCTGTCTAGATTTTTCCTAGAGCTTTGAACTCTTGAAACCTTCTAAAGGACTCATGCTTGGTTTTTTAGAAGTAGATCCAAGTTTTGCAAAAGAAGTAATAAATGAAGGAAACATAGTACATGCTTCCTGAGATTGACGTTATTGACATCAGTCCACATACATCTAAATGGACTAGGTCTAGAATTCCCTTAGACTTATGTTCACTGCTTGGAAAGTAGCCTTGGCTTGCTTGCAAAGAACACACCCTCTGCATATTGTTGGATAGATATTATATTCTTTGCATGTGGGTTGCGCCAAAGTCAAATTCTCCCTATCACGGTGACTTTAATATGCGCTAGGCGCACCGAGGGGGTTGCAAGGGGGGCAGAAACCCCCTTCCCTTGTTAGGAGTTTTGAGGGTTGCCCCCAAACCATCCATAGAGTAGACACAACGAGGGGCATGAGCCCCCAGCCGTCGAGGTTCAAGGTAGTACCCCAAAATTTTTTGGGGGTTGTTTTTGTACTTTTTGGCCTAATGTGTAATTTAATCCTAGTTAAGGGGTTGAGCCTATAATCTAATCCAGGTTAATGAGTCAAGGTTTTGGATGTTGCAAAATACACAAATGTCAAATATTGTATGGTGAATGGTTAAGTGAATACAAAGAGAAAGAGAGAGGAGCAGCTCTAGGATCTTATCATTTAAGCAATATGATCTAGGATCTTATCTGAGAGAATAACATGCACAGCAAAAATCACAAGAGACAAGAGACAAAGAATTTTCCTCGGGGAAACCATAAAGGAGAAAACCCCGCAACTTCCTCAGAGATAGAATGAGCACCAATGGCAGCAGTAAAACCCAAAGACGGAAAGATGATCTCCAGCAGTTGTTCTCTCTCTCACTTGTGTGAGCACTTCCTCTCTCACTCGTGTGAGCACTTCCTCTCTCACTCATGCGCCCCAGTTGAGTGAGTGTGTGTGTGTCAAATAGAGAGTCTCACTCTCTATTTATACTAGTTTCTGACTTGACAATTACTTACTAGGGTCGGCATCTCTAGGAGAGTCTAATAACCCTAGTGCCCCTCAACTGTGGGGACTTTGCCACCCTCAATCAACAAGGAGGGTTAACCTCAACTCAATTGTGGGGACCATTGCCCCGACTTACAACGGAGGGTTAACCTCAATGACTTTACATGACTTTATTATATACAATTGATTCTCCCGATAGGAACATCGGGGTACAATATAAGATATACAAGTGAATACATTCTGAAGTTACAAATACATCAACACTCCCTCTTAACTAGGAAGGTATTCTCTTGACACAATACATCAATACAAGTCTTCGTCACTGGATCATCATCAAAACTAGATCATCATCGAAACTGGATCATCACTGGATCAACATCAAAATTGGATCATCATCGAAACTGGATCATCACTGGATCACATCAAATCTGGATCATCATCGATACTGGATCATCATCGTCACTGCTCCACTATCTCGATTAAATGGTGCTATCTCTCAATTCTACTCGTCACAGGAAGTTCTACAGAGCCAGCCCTTTTTCATGCTGGTTGTAGGCCTAGCCTCCACGTAGGTCTTCATCTTCTTCAGCACTTATATCTAACCATGGGAGGAACACATCCCGCAACCATGTCAGAAAGGCCCGTCCAGCACTCACATCTGACCATGGGAGGAACACATCCCGCAACCATGTCAGAAAGGCCCAGCACTCACATCTGACCATGGGAGGAACACATCCCGCAACCATGTCAGAATGGCCCAGCACTTATATCCGATCATGGGAGGAACACATCCCGCAACCATATAGGAAAGGCTCAGCACTTATATCCAACCATGGGAGGAACACATCCCACAACCATGTTGAAAAGGCTCTGCACTTACATCTGACCATGGGAGGAACACATCCCGCAACCATGTCAGAAGGGCTTTGCACTTACATCTGACCATGGGAGGAACACATCCTGCAACCATGTCAGAAGGGCTCTGCACTTACATCTAACCATGGGAGGCCCAGCCTGCCACCATGTCAGAAAGGCTCTGCACTTACATTTGACCATGGGAGGCCCATCCTACCACTATGTCAAAAAGGCTCCTGCACTTATATCTCACCATAGAAGGAACCAATCCTACCATGTCAGAAAGGCTTTCGGACTCATCACCTTCCCTTGGAGGGGACCTTGATCTGGAGAACACCAAGCTTCTCCCTTAAGTACTCAAACTTCACTCTGGCCATTTCTAACATAGAATCACATCAAGGCTGATTATGTCCAAGGATAACCTGCGAGCTTCGCCAGGACCGATTACATCGGAGGACAACCTATAGGACCGTTTACGTCTGAGTAACCTACGATATTCGCCGAGATTTTATGCTCAGACAACCTGTCTCACCGGCTATGCTAGAACTCCCTCTTTCGAGAGATCTCGATCTGGATCACAAACTGGAGGTTCACTGCTCCTCTCTGCATCATACAAGAATGCAAGTCAGATTAATCAAATCAAATAGTAGTTTTCAAAAGAAACATACAAGGTGTCAAACATCTCTTTAGGTGTCTTTATGGAAGACACTTGTGGTACAAGGTGATCAGTAATTATCTTCTTGGCCTTAACCAAGTTCTTCTTGTGTAAGGCTTTAGCCTCATCTTCCTCTGGAACTGGAACCTTTCCACTTATGTAGGTGTCCAGTTCACTTTCTTCAAGAACCAGTGAAATCCTATACTTCCATGCTCGGAAGTTTTAGCTTCACCAAGCTTGTCATCAAGCTGGTGTGATTAGTCATCTTGAAATGAGAACCTCAACTGTAAATAGCAAAAGATTAGATCTTACCGATTTGAGGTGTCCGTCCAGGTTCCGAAGCTGGCTGATCTAGGGTTTGTCAGAGAAACCCTAATTTTCAAAACATTGAATCTTATTAATCTGATTAGATAGAAAGATTCACCTCTTCAAGGCGAGCTGTCCAATGTACTCCTTTTCTTAAAACAGTGGAGGGAAGCCCTCGAAACAGGAAGCCCTAGTTTTCCGATTTCCTCTGCAGAAATGCCTGATATTGTTTCTGCGGTATCTCCGAAATTACTGCTCCTCTGTGTCTAAAATTTCGTACTGAGGTATCCTCATCTGTCCTCTTTCCAACACCATAGGTGTGAGAAGAATTGGTTTCACCAATTGGGACTTATGAGAGTTTTCCCAAGGTGACTTATTTTAGGACTGTTCATCATAGAGAACTTGTACGGACTGCCATGTGTCCCTGTTTCATCATCAGGGTCTGAAACTTTTACCAAAGAAAGTACATTTCGTGCCCTATCTGGAACATCTTGTGAAATTTCATTTGGACCTTCGTAGCCCGAGATATAGCGAATGTACCAAAACTACCCGTTTTAGTATTTTAGGGTTTTTCAGGCCCAGGGTCAAACTAGGGTTTGACTTTCCCAGCGTTTTACCCAACCAAAAATCTCGACCTTGGTCTCTAAACTTCGATTTTGATGAGGAGAGCAATCCTACGCTGGGCTCACTCAAAAGTTCCTCTTCTGTGAAAAGCCCTAATTTCCCGCAGCAAAAACTGAAAATGCCCGGAATCAAATTTTGCTTCGACAGAAAGATGCGCCCTTCAATGGAGAGTTAGCCTAGCCTCCTTTTGCTGATGGATTGTGGGAAGAGACCCAAAAAGTAAGAATCCCTAGCTTCTGCAGCTGCACAGTGTCTTCCTCTCAAGTTAGCTCTGATACCATGTTAGATTTTTATCATTTAAGCAATATGATCTAGGATCTTATCTGATAGAATAACATGCACAGCAAAAATCACAAGAGACAAGAGACACAGAATTTTCCTCGGGGAAACCATAAAGGAGAAAACCCCGCAACTTCCTCAGAGATAGAATGAGCACCAATGGCAGCAGTAAAACCCAAAGACAGAAAAGATGATCTCCAACAGTTGTTCTCTCTCTCAATTGTGTGAGCACTTCCTCTCTCACTCATGCGCCCCAGTTGAGTGAGTGTGTGTGTGTCAAATAGAGAGTCTCACTCTATTTATACTAGTTTCTGACTTGACAATTACTTACTAGGGCCAACATCTCTAGGAGAGTCTAATAACCCTAGTGCCCCTCAACTGTGGGGACTTTGCCCCCCCTGATCAACAAGGAGGGTTAACCTCAACTCAATTATGGGGACTATTGCCTCGACTTACAACGGAGGGTTAACCTCAATGACTTAACATGACTTTATTATATTAATGACTCTCCCGATAGGAACATCAGGGTACAATATAAGATATACAAGTGAATACATTCCGAAGTTACAAATACATCAACAAGTTTTGAGGGTTGCCCCCAAACCATCCATAGAGTAGACACAACAAGGGGCATGAGCCCCCAGCCGTCGAGGTTCGAGGTAGTACCCCGAAATTTTTTGGGGGTTGTTTTTGTACTTTTTGGCCTAATGTGTAATTTAATCCTAGTTAAGGGGTTGAGCTTGTAATCTAATCCAGGTTAATGAGTCAAGGTTTTGGATGTTGCAAAATACACAAATGTCAAATATTGTATGGTGAATGGTTAAGTGAATACAAAGGGAAAGAGAGAGGAGCAGCTCTAAGTTTTTTTGGTTCTCCTGGTTAAGTGTTTCTAGGGTAAACCTATGTGTATTGCTACTGCCATTATTTTATTTTTGTTTTTCTTCAAAATCAATATGCATTTTTCACTTCATAGTATTGTTGAGAGTGCGTATTGTGATCACATGACTGGAATGCGAGATGCATTTGTCACTATATTAACAATTCCAGAGTAGCTCGCAAAGGATAGAGAGGGCACAGTTTATGCAGTCAAAGGAGTGGGACAAGTACGGTTCTAGCTAGTGTTTGGATAGCTTCGGGAGGTATCAGAAGCGCTCTATGTTCGAAGGCTAGGAGATAGCAGACTCTCTATTCTAGCCTTGGAAGGTGCATGGTATGCAGTGGTGTTCAAGAAGGAACGCATATTCATTTTCCCACTAGGAGTGGATCCAATTAATCCTTTGTTGATAGGTCATCGAAGAGATGGTGAGTATGTAGTGCATGGTCAGCCTACATTTGGAGAATTTGGGGGAATGATAGGATCAGATTCTGAGACATACAGAGAGCGAGAAGCTACAAGGATTGATATGGCGCCGAGTAGTCAGTCCTTGGTTCAAAGGGAAGAGCGAGATGCTTCAAAGATTGAAGTGGTACCAAGTATTCAGTGTTCGATTTAGAGGAGTATGCGAGAGGCTATTTCTTCCAGTACTGGCAAGAGGGTCAGCCAGTATGACTTGTCACTGATGGAGGAGCGAGATGAGATTTCTCGACATGTGGCACCAGTGCAAAGTGCAGGATCTATAGAGGGACAGCTTCTAGAGACAAAGGGAGCTTATACAGGAGATAGAGGGAGCTTCTACAACAGACAATGTGAGACTGAAGTGTGATTTTGGTGGAGGACAAGCCAGAAGGACTTCCCGGGAAAGTGGTGAGTGTTGCAACTCAAGATGTCCTTCATGCAATGATGCCTAACATGAAGTGACATTAAATTTGACCTTTCTGGAGAGGAGCTTAGAGAGGGTGGGGCATTCTTACATTGTGTGAGAAGCCCATGAGCAGATTACTAGCTTTGGTGAAGGAGCAGTTTATCTTCTTCAGGGATAAGTTGGGAGTGAGGAAGAAAACTCTCCTTGGTAAGAGGGAGTTTTGAATTTTGTACCAAGGAAGTGTTCCCCTAGTGATTTTTGCCTAAGTCACTAAAAGGGGGCAAGTTACATGACCCTTGCATTAATTGCTTGAGAAAAGTAATTAATGTCACTTTAGAGTTATAAAGTGACTTTTCAATTAAGTTTAAGTTGTAGTTGAGAGAGAGATTATTTAATGGAGAGAAAAGTGATTTATCTCATCCATTGATATGAGAACACTAGATTAAAAGCGGGCCCTTCATCTAGTGACTCTTCAACTACACCAGAAAGTGAAATGAAAAGACAAGGGAAAATGATAAAAAGGCGCTTCATTCCTCATTTGTACACACCAAAGAGACTTGGAGCAAAGTCAAATTGCTTGAGAGGAGCAGGAGGTTGAGTTTGAGAGAGAGGCTGGATGAGATAGCTGGCACGAATTCCTAGACGTTGAGCATTGCACAAATTCAAAGAATCATATAGCAGCATTTAATGAACACGATTTTCGAGAAGAGGTTGGGCATGAGATTGATATTGACTAGCACAACTTTCGAGGACATTATCAGCATCAATAAATTCTAGAACCATACTGTTTGAGGCCCATTTTCCTAGGCAGTTGGTTGGCTCAAATTTCCAAGCAAAGTGTACACGATTTTCCAGGCATTTCGTTGCTGTAACAATGCACAAAATAGAGGGAAAATATATTTGTGCACAAAATTCGAGGAACTGATTTTGAGCAGAAAGTCCATACAAGATGAATTTGGCATGGTTTTCTATGTTGTTCATTTTGCTAAGTATGAGCAATTCACAACTATAGAATTTCCAAAATTGAAGACTGCCTTCTTGGGGTTGAGATAAGTGGTTTTCATTGTTAGATAACTGTTGTATATTTCATATTTAAAGAAGAAATAAACACTCTCACTCTCTCATAGGTTTTCCCCTTAGGGGGGGTTTCCTAGGCTGTTTGCCAAAAATTCCTGAGTCTGCAATTTTCATGTTGTGAAATTGATTTTTAATTCTGCTCTCAGTAATTTGGCAGAGTTCTCATGTGCTTGTTTAGAACTGTTTATGAGTTAAATTTCATTTGCGGCTATTAATTGGGAATGAGATTGTGTATTAAACAGTGATAATCTAAGTTTAACTTAAAGCCTGTTTCAGAAGTGAAATTCGACAGGGTTTGTAATCTTTCATCCCTAACCCTTTCTAAGCATTTCTTTAACCCATCATATGAGTCTTGGTTTACCCCATTTTTTCCAATGGCTAAAACACTTGTCTCCAATCTATCCATCCTTATTCCTTAAAACTAAATCATAAATCATTTTTCTAGAGCCATCTCTTCATTACAACCTCTAGTATTTGTTGCCATTGGATATACACCTCGGATTTAGCATGGAAGAAATATTCAAGCCACTGGGTACGACCTTAGGGGAAAGCCTCGAGTCAAGTGCAGTCACCTAATACTTGACTCCTCCATCTAGGCCAACTCCTAGCGAAGCCAAGGGGGTAGACCCTAAGAAAACAAAGAATGGATTTTGAGCTAAGTTACGAAGGTGAAATTATTCTAGGAGTCTGAAATGAAGAAATACTGAAACAAGAGCATCACATATGAATTAAACCAGCAGTATATCATCTTATTAACCACGACACATAGTTGATTTAAGCAAAAGATTGTGATAAACCAGTGCCAAAAGGGTAAATGGAGTCTGTTAAAAGCAAATGTTGTGTAATGCTTCTTGGTCAATTTTATTTATTAAATGATGCATGGATTAGAGGGAAGACTATTCCAGATATACCAAAAGGTACGAGGAATATGTCCAGACTCACCAAGTGTGGTTCTACACAAGAAAATGTGGGCTAGATCGGAGTCGTGCGGGCGTGTCCAAGTTCCAACACATACACCAAACGAGGGTGTAGCCTGGCAAATCCCCACGGTCAGTATCTAGTTCGTCTCGCATTCTCTGCAAACATTGCCTACATGAGGTAAAAATTGTGACATCAAATTTCTGTCTGTTAAGGGGATTGATTTTAATTAAGTAAGAGTTTTTAGTTAAATGTGAAAACTTATTGAGTGCTACAGTTCCGCTTTTGATTGTTCCAAAGCTCAGACAAGCGTGCCATGGACAAGAGCATACATAGAAGAGAGCTAAATGTTTGTTCCAATTGGTGAAGGCAAAGAGTCTCTTTTCTGATCATCCACACTTACTCCGGCAAGCCCCGTGGGTTGTGGCGAGAGCATACTTCGAGAAAGCAATGCCAAGTTAATTATTCAACTTGCAAAAAAGGAAACAAAATGTGAATTAATTACTACACTACGAGTCTCTTTTCTTGTACTCGAGCAAGCTCTTTCGGTACTTCAGGAGAGCGTAGTGGGTTAGTATTCCTTTACAAATGATGAAAAAGAAAGAAATAAAATTAAGATAAAAAGCAAAGTAAAGAACTGAAAAAAGAAAACCAAGCAAGAGACGATACAAGCTTCCCCCAATGGAGGAAGAGGGGTGTGAGAGTTGTGTATCCCACTTGCTTTTTTACATATTAGTTACAAAGTGCTTTTGAAAAGAATGCATTTGATTTTTTGAAAAATAGGATCTAGTACTTGAAAAATATTTGGAAAAATTTTAATGACAAGTACTAAAAATTTGAGACTAGATCTAAGATTAAGATAGATATTTTAGAGCTTATTTAGATCTATCTAATGCATGTAAACAAGAGATGTATGATAAACTTTTTCAAATCAGATCTACTTGTTAACATGTGAGAAAAAGGTAACCAAGAAAAGAGATTGAAGTTTGAGAGAAAGAAGAAAAATAATCTTGCTCAAGCTTTGAATCTTTTTTGAGAGCTTAAAGGTTGCCAATGGGAACGAGAAGTGCTATATGCTCCTTCAACCAAGATTTGAAGAAAAGGAAGATGCAGTTGATCTCCACCCCTTGCTCCAGAAATGGTAACCTGTAAAACTAATCACACTTGCAACAAATTGGATTAAATCTGGTACACCCCACAATTAGAGATTAAAAGAGCATGAAATACAACTCAATAAAACATGCTACTCCTACATCTCTAAAAGCAAAGCAATAAACAAGTTGAAACCTCAAGTACTTGCCCTGTGTTACAAAGAACCCTCTAAGATAGATTAATTACCAATTTATACAAAACAAGAAAAACTGAAACAATATTACCCCTACTCAAAATAGCACATTAATACACGAAATGTTACACCTCATCGGCCTCCAAAGCCTTCAACTTTATTCAAAATACAACAACAAAACTGATTACAAGAGCAGAGGTTCCTTATATCCATTCCAAATAAGGAATGAGACCCTACTTAAATAGAAAAACTGAGCATAGCAGGTGCATCAGTTAACTGGAGTCGCTAGGGGGGACTTGAGCAAATTGAGGAATGAACTTTGATTTGGGAGCTAGGTATGGGCACCACCTCTCATGAGGTAGGAACCACCCTTCCTTCGGATTCCCACCGAAACCTTGGAACCTCCACCATCAAACACGAGACTGCCACCTCAAAGAATGCGCCCCTCTTGGAAATATGTGCCCCCTCTCAATGGGGAGTAACTCGACCTCTTGGGATTTGATCCCAATCTTCATGGTTTGGCTTGCAATTAACTCCAAAAGAATCTTCAATTAACTTGGATACACTCCGGACATGTTCCCACTAATCTAGGGAATTAATTTTTTGCATATTTTCCAATTATTTGCCACTCTTTGGCTTTTTTCGAGAGAGTATTAATTTAAATGATAAATAATCACTCAAATTAATTCCAAAGTGGGTGCACTAAGTTAAAAAACGAGCATCCCCGTGGCAAATTTGGCCCCCTAACCACTTTTTCATGAATTTTTACATTTTTATAATCAAAACCTATGGGGGACCTAGTACATATTCATATGACTCAATAGTGATGACTAGCATGGTAATATACATAGACACTTAGACTTCAATAACCTCCTAAGGCCTAACCACCAAGGCTAATACTCTAGCTTTGGAGGTTTGAGTGCAAAACTCGAAAATTATATGTCGTTGACAAGCAACATATAATCTAAGTCACCTGGTTCGAAATCGTATTCGAGTTCGGCGACTTTGAAATTCGTCAAAAATTCGGCACTAGAAATTTTGGTGATAAAAATCGGCATTAAATTCGAGAGACTATAAAATTTAAAAATAATAAAAAATACATCAAAATTTTTAATTAAATTTTAAATATGCTCAGTAAAACACATTAAAAATAAACTTTACAAAATGAAATTAATTACTATAGTCTATACCATCATTAATCGAAAGAATTTGCCACAACCCACGACAATTTGCTCATTAAAAAATACCTCAATTTTTTTTAAATTTTGAAATTAAAAAAATATTCATCAACATTTTGAATTTCATTAAACACATCATAAAGACTAAACTATTTACTATACCATTATTAATTGAACCAGTTAACCACGAACCCACGAAACAGTTTATTCATTTTCCATCGGCCCACAAACCAATTTGCCACGAATCGATTTATCACGAACCATGGAACAATTTTTTTGGTTTCAATTTGACGAGCCACCGTCAACTGCAAGATATGCAGCAGTTTCGGTCCAGGGCGTCAGGCGAGCCGTGAAGCACAAACTCGCGTATTTTCATTTCTCTTAACGTCAAGTGAATTATTTCTCTAGCATACTTTTATTTCTCATTTTACCCATTTTCGATGGAGAGAGAGCCACTGTCGACCGCAAGATCTATAGCAGTTCTGGTCAAGGGCATCAGCCGACAACGAAGCACAGACTCACGTATTTTTATTTCTCTTAGATTCAGGTGAATTAACTACGAGAGGTGCGTTTAGGGACAAGGAAAATAATATTTGTTGTTCCTAACTCAACATATGAACAAAAATTGCATTGTCGTCGGCTAGGGTTAGGTTTTAAGGATAAAATTCAACGAATTTTAATGATTAAAATCGTACTCTAACAAAATTCGGCATATTTCGATTTTCATGCTTTAAAATCAGCGAATGCAATGACTTAGCATATAATTAACAAGGAAAAGGCACTCTAGAGTACCGCATTGATAGCTAAGTCTAAGTTGGCCAAGTTTTTTACAAAAAGTCATCATTCTACGTCAACTTATTGCAATTTCTCCACAGGGTATGAACATGCTAAAATTTTAAAAGGGGCCAAAACTGGCTCTAAAAAAACTTCTGAACTTGAGCACTAATAATGAACAAGTGGCTTGTTCACAAGTTCAGTGGCTCAATGGAAATCCAACTAAGTGCAACTTAGTGGATAACAGTAATCATAATCTAGGGAAGCCTCCCTTGAGTTGGAGAAGATCCAACCTAGAGAGCAAAAGAGGGTATGGTCTGGTGATATTGACCTCCCACTTAGTTTCATCAAAACCATACCTTGAGCTTGAGGACTTTATCTCCAAGGGTGTGAGCTTAGGTGATAGCACACATAATAGTTGGAAAGTAAATAGCAGAAGCATAAAAAACAATTTTACACACAGGAAATTTCTCCTTTCAATTAGCTTATCATCCACTTAATCAAACACTACAAAGCAACCTCCACGGTCTGCTTGAAAATAACAATTGCATGGTAATCAAATCTCCCTTGAACTGACTTGTACGNCAACAAGGAAGGTCTTCCTGCATGCATGTGTTCTTGCATGCAGAAGACTTAAATTAGGAAACCAGTTGTATTTAATTTACTTTTCCTAAGTTTACTTTGTGAAATAAATTAAAGTGATCTAAATTAACTTTGGTGAACCACTAGTTAAAGTGAAAGTGAAATTAGGGTTTTCACTTCACCTAAAGTTATAAAAGAGAGATCAATTGGTGGAGAGAACACACACACTTGTATTCCGACAGAGACAGGATATAGACAGGGAGAGAAAGTCAAACAGAGGATTTAGCTGAGAAGACGGAGGAGCGAGCAGCAAGATCATCAAGTTTCATACAGTTGGGTCGTACACTCACACAAGAGGGTGTTGAGGTTTAGCTGGGATTTGCCCAGTGATTCTGCCAGGTACTGCATTCGCCAGGTTTGGGTGAATTTGCAGTGATAGTAAAATTTCCATATTGTCTCATTATAAAATCTATATCTGACTGCTGCACCGATTTTCCCATCTTGGGTTTTTCCAAGGGTTTCCATACCCAAAATAATAGTGTCAATATTGTAATGTGATGTTGTAATTTATTTCTCAGTTTTATATTCCGCTGCATACTGTAAAAGATATTCATGTGTGGTTATTGTTATCACATATATAGTAGCCGGGCTACCATATTCTATTTTTCAGATACAGTACATTTTTCAGCCAGATCTCTTACATATGAGATGCTGAGATGAGCAGTTTTGACGGATCATTATTGTATTAGTGGACTATTGTACTCTCCCATGTCAGGACTGAGTCTCAGGACACTCAGATTTGAGGACCAATGTAGCCATTTAGTCATTACAGAGCATTTATTGATACCCAGTTTTTATATCAATGCTTTCTCATTGGGCAGATGGTGTTTCAGATGGATTATATTGCATGATTATGACTCAGCTTTTTATATTGTGTTATGGTTATCATTGCTCTTATACTCATTTTTGTGATATGTATTAACATGTGGTGTCATGATCTGGCAGTCATAATTATATGGACTTGGATGTATTTTGTATTATGTATTGATGTCCCTACTTAGACTTAGAAGTTCCTGATCTATACTCATTGGTTTTACCCTCCTTAGGGAGAATAGAGGTAGTCATTCCCACCATTGTTTTGGCTTGCTAGTGTTGGCTTCATCATTCACTATCTCCACCCATCCATTACCTTCCAGTTTAGTTTTCAACCCGACTGACTTCTTGACTTATGGCATGGAGGACCTTTTCCCCCGCTAGAACCTTTGTTGGACAAGCCTCCCTGTTTATATTGTGTCTCGGCTCCGAGTTGGTGACAAAACTTGCCTTTGGTGAGTTGGATTGAATGCCTAAATCATTCTGGTCAGTTGTCCCAATGTTTGGCACTGTGCAGAACTCCCCCTGGTCACTTGAGATGTTGTTGGCTAAAACTGAAAGCTCATGTACTACTTATATTGGAATTATTATATATGCGCCCATGGAAAATGAAAATACTAAACTGTGTTTCTTAACATATGTAAAGAGGGCAAGAGCAATGAAATGCTAAAATACCCCTTGAAGGGTATAAGAAAAGGTCCCAAAAAAGCAATGGTTAAAAATATGCTATATCCAAATATTGTTGAATTTATAAAATAAATATGTCCCGGATGAAAGCTGCGATTAGCTGTGCTTTTAAGCACTGGTGAAGTCCCAAAGGGTCATATAGGCCAAAAAGGCCATGGAAATAAAATTGATGATCCTAATGAAACTGGATCAAGCTTGATGTAGTCATGATGCCTACGTTGAATTAGCACTCTCTAAACAATTCAACCATTTGTGAGGCACTCCCATTCCCTGTGTTGTTGTTTGTCCGGCATTGGTTATAGTGAGTACTCCTTTCCATATCCAAAGTGTCATGATGTTAAGTAGGAAGTCATCCTTTGCCTTAGCCTTTTCAATTTCATCCTTCACCCTTCACTAGCAAATTGGCTACAGCTATGAAGTGAGTATAGTCCTGAAAGTCTAGTTGAGTAATAATAAATAAAGCCTTACATATGTATTGGTTGATGTACCGCCAGTGAAATGACTGCTACTTGTTGTGATTGTTGCTTGAATGAGTTGTAGAGCATGCCTTAGCCTTTTAACACCTGCAGCAGATGGATGATAGTCTGAGTTATTATTGGTGTCTGATCATTTACAGATGGTTATATTGTTTATTGGATATGGTTGATGATCAGATAGAGACCTGTGAGGGGTATGAGTATACACCTTAAATGGATTTGGACTCTCTGAGTCTAATGAGACAGTTTATTTCCAGTTCCAGGCACTTGCAGATATGATCAGGCTCATTCTGCCTCTCTGATGCAGTTTTTCTTCACACGTTGATATGTCTGAGCAGGGAGATGTTTCAGTTGGATCTCCTAGGGTGTTGTATGCGCATAGGGGGTGCAGCCACTTGTTTGTACCATAGTACCCCCATCCCAAAGAGCTGGTGGGCTCAGTTTGACAACGCAGGCACCCTAGGAGGCTGTTTCAGCAGGTTCACGTTTCCCGAGGCAAATTAAAAAATGATTAAATGGCTATTGAAGAAATCGATTTGGGCTACTGAGGCAAGGAAATGACATGGGATAAGTCATAATGATGAAAGTGATGTCCTCCACACCTTCTCCAGCAGTTGCAGCACCTGATTGGGCCCACACCTATTTTTGGGCATTTTTATATTATTTTCTGGAGCTTTTGGGAGGCTCACGATTTCCTCAAGGAGGCACAAAATCAAAGAATTAAAATATTATTTTATTTTATTGTGCCCTGGGGACACCCAGAGGTAGTTAGTCAACACTCCTTGGACCCACCATGTGCTTCATTTATTTCTTGTTGAGTGGGGTACCCTCTTTGTGGGTGATTTAGTCCACTTCGGTACTTTATGGTTATATTGATCCATGTATTGTATGTTGAGCTCATCTCAACCATTGATTAGAATATTTTATCTTTTAATCTTACCCACTCGTTTATCAGTTATAATTGTGGTTCTCTCATTTCTATTTAAAGGAGAGAGCTTCTCATTTGTAAGGCGTCTTTGGCTCTGGGATCTGAATAATAGAAAGATTTTTCCGTGGATATTTTCTAGATCTGCTTTGCATCTGATATTCTCAAATGGTGATTGGATAGTCTTCTGCTTCCTAGCATTGTGGAAATTCATGTGAGATCTATATTTTTCTACTATCATTGTCTTGTCTACAGGAGGGCGTTTTGGCTGGAGCGTTTTTGCAGGGAGACCTCAACTCGTTCGGTTATCTTCGTCTTGGATCAAGGGGTTTTCATTATTTTCATTGTGATCTATGATTACTTCGTTTTACTTTCCTGTAGCATTTGGTTTATTTATCTTGTCTTAGCAAATATGATATTGTTGACGTTTGCTCATGTAGGGTAGGGGGCGCATTGGTGGCTTAGGGCTTACATCTGTAATAGAAATCACTTGGATCTTCCAGAATTGATCAGGATAGCAAGGATCATCACTGTTAAGACTTCTACAAGCATTTCCAGGTATGATCCAACAGGTAATTCTCTTTTTTCTTTACAGATCTGAATCCATTGTACCTGTTTTCCTTCCATCCTTCTGAAAACCCTTAAAATACTAAAAAACCCTTAAAAATACTAAATTCGGTAACCGTCCGATCTTTGGCCAAACCACTGTTGGGTTTCATAAATTGGGCCTCCCCTTCACTGAATCTACTGCAACGCTGGTCAAATTCCTGCTGGTTTGACCTAGATCTGATTTTTAGCCTGAAAACTGCTTAGCACCCTCACTGAAAATTTGACCTACTAGGGTTTTAACTTTTTCTGATTTCTGACTTCATAGACTGATAAATCGGGTCTCACACAATCCAAATCACCCCCAACGCTAAGCTAGTTCATGACAGGTTGCCCTAGATCTGAAAAACTGACTTTCAGCATCCTAGCCCCCCTCATCAGATTTTGACTTTTCCAGATCTGATTTTTCCTGAAATTTTATGATTTGGGTTTGTAGATCGGGTCATCCTGATCTCATTTCCACTCCAATGCTGAGCTGATAGTCTCCTGGTGGCTCTGGTCTGCAGATCTGCCTCTCCAAACCCTAGCGCTAGTCCTCCTTCTGCTGATTTTCGTGTAACCTGAATCTTCTGGGCCAAATCCTTTTCTGGGTCCATAGATTAGGACATATCCCAGGTGGGTTCACTAAAACGTTGTGGTGATACTGACTCCATTACCCAAGGCTGAACAGGCACTGATCTCCAAGCATAACGCTAGCCCTTCCTGACCTCTTTCCCCGAAAGTTGACCATTCCTTGATAACTCAGGTTACATGATACTTTCATATCCTTCACTAAGTCGATCTCCTTGGTACTAGACAATCCCAATTCTGTCCTTGCTCACCCTGTCACAGTTACATTTCCCAAGACAGTGGTCATCTTCATCAGTTGCTAGTACCTAAACCCTAGAGCTAGGGTTTCCATTCACCTTACACCTTACGTACCTCAAAGCCACATTTGATCTGTTCTTGTGTTTAGATCTGATCTCTCCTGTCGAGAGTAGATCCGGGTCTCACCCATTGTTGTCTTGGACTTAGATAACATAAAGTGAAGACTGCCTTGATTGGCGTGACAACCATCCATTTGGGAGTCTAGGCAGTCTTGGTTCCACCTCCTTAGTTGCTTGCCCCTCTACCATCCATCCTGGATCTACCTCACACGAGCAACTATAAGGTTGGTGATAACAGTTATCAATTGATATTTTGCATGCACTGTTTAGCCCTAGTTGAATATTAAAGGAAAATTTACATGGTATCAGAGCTCTGGTGAGCTAAAGCTGAGAAATTTGTAGCAGCAATGATAGATCAGGGGTAGATCTATAGGAAGACACAAACCTAGACTTCCAGATCTAGGGTTTGACAAGTAAACTTCACTATGGCCATACAGTTGAGAGTTGAGGATAGACTCCAGGGTGCTCAGAACTTTCCTACATGGAAAGAGAGGATCACAAGGATCCTGGACGTCAGTGATGCTAAGGAGCACATTGACTCCACAAAAGTTGCACCCACAGATCCGACAGATTTGATAGCCTGGAAAAAGATTGATTCCAGAGCCATGTTGATTATCATGGATGGAATGAAGGACCATATAGTCCCTCACCTTTCTGGTAAGAAGACCGCATTGGAGATGTGGAAGGCTTTGGAAAGTCTGTACCAAAGCAAGAACCAGAGGACGATGTTGCAAGAGAGGATGCGAAGGAGTGGTGCCTTATCTCACGAGGCTCACACAGATCAGGGATGAGCTTGGAGTTGTTGGCTCTAAAACTGATGATGAGGAGCTAGTACAGATAGCCCTCAATGGCTTCTCTAAGCCATGGGACACCTTTGTCAAAGGTGTTGTGGCTAGGGAGAAGCTCCCTGATTGGCAGAGACTATGGGATGACTTTGTGCAGGAGGAGACCCGCATGGGTCAAGGATCAGGCTCATCCAGCAGTGCCCCACAGATTGTGGATGAGGAGGCTCTAGCCCTTACAGGGAAGAGCAAGGGGAAGGCAAAGAGGAAGAAGGATGGTAAGAAGAACCTTGGCGTATCAGAAGTCAAGTGTTTTATTTGCCACACGCAGGGACACTTTGCCTCCCAGTGCCCAGACAGGAAGAAGAAGAGTAACACTCAAATGGATAGATCTACAGAAGTGGATGAGTTTAGCAGACACTTCAATGAGGAGTTTTGCTTGATAGCTTGCATGGCAAGCACCTCAGGGAGCAGCATATGGTACATTGACAGTGGAGCATCTAGTCACATGACTAGATAGAAGAGATTCTTCAGAGACTTGCAAGAGGGTGGAACAAGGATCCACGTTGAGCTGGGTGATGATGCGCGGTATCAGGCGTGGGGAGTTGGCACTGTTTCGTTTGAGAGGGAGTCTGGCAAACCTCTCAGTTTTCCTGATGTGTTATATGTTCCAGGACTGACCAAGAACCTTATATCAGCCTCCACTCTAGAGGACAAGGGATATCAGGTGAAGTTCTGTGACCATAAAGTGTATATCAGGACCAAGGGGTCAAATAGGAGCTTGGATCAGGTGATTGGCAGAAGGAGCGGGAAAGTGTACAAATTACACTTTGAGCCTGCAAAGGCTCTAGTCAGCAGCAGTAGTAGTCAGGCTGAGTTGTGGCATAGGAGGATGGCACACTTACACCATGGAGCACTGAAGCATTTGAGACATGTAGTCATTGGAGTTCCTCAGGTACAAGAGGAAAAGCATAACCAATGCAAGGGTTGTGCTTTGGGGAAAAACATCAGGAAGCCTTTCCCAAGAGTGACCACAAGTCTAAGGAGCCCTTGGACTTGGTGCATTCGGATGTATCCGGACCTATGAGTGTCCATTCGTTCAAAGGTTACAGTTACTGCGTAACCTTCATTGATGACTATTCCAGGAAAACCTAGATCTATTTCCTGAAGGCCAAGTTAGAGGTCTTTGAGAGGTTCCGAGAGTTCAAGACTCTTGTGGAGAACCAAATAGGAAAGAAGATTCAGGTGTTGAGGACAGACAACGAGGGTGAGTACACTTCCAATGAGTTCATGGAGTATTGTTCGGCTGAGGGAATCAAGAAGGAGCACACTGTGCCCCATACCCCAGAGCAGAATGGAGTTGCAAAGCGAAAGAACATGACTATGGTTGGAGCAGCCAAGGCCATGCTATTTGATCAGGGATTACCACTATTCCTCTGGGCCGAGGCATACAAGACTGCAGTATACATTCAGAACAGGTGTCCCCACACAACCTTGGGGAGGAAGACACCGGAGGAGGTCTTCACAGGCACTAGGCCAGATGTGAGTCACATCCACATATTTGGCAGTGTCTGCTATTGTCATGTTCATGCTGACAATAGGAAGAAACTGGACCCTTCTAGAGAGAAGGGGTTACTTGTTGGTTACGACGAGATTTCGAAGGCATATAGAGTTCACATTCATGGTCGCAGGAGGATCATTGTGAGCAGGGATGTCCAGTTCAATGAGGACAGGGCCTTGTGGAGATCTCTGGACTTACCAACAGAGCAGCAGCCAACACAGGTCCTGTCGGGAGTCAAGTTGGAGGATCCAGATGTAGAGGTACAGGTACAGAAACAGAGCACAGGTTCTAGTGGTCAGAGGGAGTCAGGTGGACAGGATCCTTCAGTCATTGACTTGAAGGATGAGCTGCAATAGGAGACGAATATCCAGCAGCCGCAGCAGGTTGACACTAGGCCAAGGCCTAAGTGGTTTAGATCCACAGTGCAGGATTCCAGGCAAGTAAATCCTCCACAGACATCTTTTAGACGGAGTGTACCACCAGAGAGGCTTAGTTATATGGCACTGATGACAAAGTTGATTAACTCTGAACCATCCAGCTTCGGGGAGGCTGCACAACATGATGTGTGGTAGGAAGCTATGGTTGAGGAGTATGACTCCATTATGAAAAACCAGGTATGGGAGGTTGTGCCGAGGCCATAAGGGAAAAAGGTGGTGGGATCCAAATGGATCTACAAGGTGAAGCATGCAGCAAACGGAAGCGTGGAGAAGTACAAGGCACGCTTCGTGTCAAAGGGGTTTTCACAGAAGGAGGGTATTGATTATGAGGAGACCTTCGCCCCTGTAGCCAGGTATTCTTCCATTCGGACCATTATCTCATTATCAGCTGAGATGGGTTGGCGTGTCCATCAGATGGACGTTAAGGCTACCTTCCTCAACGGAGTGATAGAGGAGGAGGTGTATATTGAGCAGCCAAAGGGGTTTGATGTGGAGAACAGGGAGACACATGTATGCAGACTACATCGAGCTCTTTACGGGCTCAAGCAGGCACCTCGAGCATGGTACTCAAGGATTGACAGCTATCTACGGAAGATGGGATTTCAACGGAGTGAGGCTGACTACAACCTGTACTTCTTGACAGGTGAGGTGCCTCTCATCCTAGTCCTATATGTGGATGATCTCTCATCCTAGTCCTATATGTGGCTGAGGAAGTTACTTGCAGGGTTGTTCGAGTGTGAGCTAGAGGCTACAATAGTTCACTGTGACAATCAAAGTGGCATCAGGCTATCTGAGAATCTAGTGTTCCATGACCGGAGCAAACACATAGACATCATATACCACTTCTTGAGAGATTGTGTTCAGAGAGGAACCATTCAATTGGAGTACATAAAAACAGATGAGCAGGTGGCGGACATTTTCACCAAGGCACTTTGCAGACAGAGTTTTGCGAAGTTCAGGGATAAGTTGGGGTTGCTACCGAATCCCTTCCTCGTTGAGAGGGAGTGTTAAACTAGTAGCAACAAGGAAGGTCTTCCTCCATGCATGTGTTCTTGCATGCAGAAGACTTAAATTAGGAAACCAATTGTATTTAATTTACTTTTCCTAAGTTTACTTTGGGAAATAAATTAAAGTGATCTAAATTAACTTTGGTGAACCACTAGTTAAAGTGAAAGTGAAATTAGGGTTTTTGCTTTACCGCTAGTTAAAGTGAAAGTGAAATTAGGGTTTTTGCTTTACCTAAAGTTTTAAAAGAGAGATCAATTAGTGGAGAGAACACACACACTTGTATTTCGACAGAGACAAGTTACAGACAGGAAGAGAAAGTCAAACAGAGGATTTAGCTGAGAAGACGAACGAGCAAGCAGCAGGATCATCG
Organism: Pseudotsuga menziesii; assembly: GCA_001517045.1. Taxonomy (NCBI): domain Eukaryota; kingdom Viridiplantae; phylum Streptophyta; class Pinopsida; order Pinales; family Pinaceae; genus Pseudotsuga; species Pseudotsuga menziesii. Next base: position 220,132 of record LPNX010378698.1, on the reverse strand, counting down.
AGCTTCATACAATTGGGCCGTACACTCACACAGGAGGGTGTTGAGGTTTAGCTGGTGTTGCCGCCTAATTCACACTTTAAGGAACAGGAAAGTCACAACCTGCTATGTGTGTCCTTGGGGGCAAGCAAGAGCTGGAGACCACTGTCACCACAGTCCACAACTCCTCCGTTTAGGCAAATCCCAACAGAGCCAAGGGGGGAAGTCCCTACGGAAGACTAAGTTCCAGATTTATTAATTAATTACAAATTAAAGGGATCTTTTTAAGGTGGAGGCTAAAGACTTTATACTATCTAAGGAATGACAAGCATCATGCAAATGCAAAGATTTCATTTTAATGACAAGCAGACCTTGAGATAAATGAAGACTAGTGCCTATTAACAAATGGAGTCTAAGGATAAATTACAACTTTACAAATTTACAAATGAAATCGAAATCTAAGTTAATTAACCCACAGTTTAGGTATTATCCCAAACAAACCAGGTTACAATATGGACAAATGAATACTATGAACAATATAAACAATAATGAATGAGCAGTTAAGCAGTATTAGCAATATCCACAGTTGTATCAGATGTTAGGAACAGAATGAATAAATGGAACAATTATTAAGCTATTACCCCAAAAAATATTGAAACGAAATGAATCAATTGTGTTACACAAGATCTACAGATTACTAAACAATGTGATTACTTATTCAAATGAATTTAAAGATACCACCACAAGAGTTTGCGAAACTGAAAGGAAATACTTGTAACTGAAAAGTGAAAAGCTTGCAGTGAAGTAAAATGTGAAAGTGCTTGCAGTAAAAACCTTGAACAGCAAGGCAAAGATAAATAGCAGTGACCTGTGTTTGTAGGACGTTTTGCAATGTCTCTTGTAAATTTTAATAAATTTTATTAGAGGTGAAATCTTTGATTAAGTTTTAGATCCGGTGGTGTGACTACCCCAATCTAGTATTTCTCAAGTCAAAGAAGGAATGCTGGTGCGCTCAACAAAGTGGGAGCAAAGCCCACCCGTAGCTCCCAGGTCAAACCCCAATGCCCCGGTGCTCAACAAGGAGGACGTAGAACGCCTAGAGACCCCCCACGGTCTTCTACCCCAAGTCGCTTCCGAGTCACTATTTTTAATCAACAGGAAAAACGGCTAGATGGATGCCTATTAAACTAAAATTCCTCTATCCCCTGTCGTATCTCGCGAGTACCCCGAAGGGTGATAACCAAGTAGAGGAACAGGGGGTAGTGAAGTTGTTGTTGGTTAATTTTAGGAGTAAATTTTAATCTTGGTGATTAGCATGCAAGGTTAATTTTAAACTATCAACAAGATCAACCAAGCAGTATCCCTTATGGGAGGTGCTGGTACTTGATCTTGGACTGAAAAATGAAGTGTGAGGGTTTGTAGCAGAAAAAGAATGTTGTTCTAATTAAACTAAACCCCCACTTCTCCTGCTTTTCATACCCAACTTGAAGTCCCTAAAGGGAGATGACAAGTGGATAGAGGATACACCGGATAGGTGGGTTGTATGATTACCCCTTTAACAGAAAAATAAAACTTGAAAGGAAAATACAACTAGCTAAAACAGTATCCTAGCCACACAACAATCTCTGTGACAGAGATGGTGGTCTGTCACAGAGATAGTGGGTAAACAGAAAATAAAACTAGTTATCCTAACCTCACTTCAATCCCTTAAGGGAAAGTGGGTGAACAGAAAATAAACTTGCATAAATCTAAACAACTAGTTTCTAAGCTATCTCTACACTACTCATATACAGATTTACAGCAGAGAATACCCCAAAGAGAACTTCTCTTTTGGGGTTTACAATCCTTTAGAAGAAAAGAGAAGAAGTGGTTTTTTTGGGTCCCTTTTGGACCAAAACTTTTTCTGGGTTTTTTCTAGGCAATTTTGGGCGGCATAACCCCCTCTTCTGTGCATAAACCTGCAAAAATCAGCAACTTTACTTGCTGGAAATTACTGCAGAAAACTGAATCAGAAAGTTAGCACAGATTATTGTAAAACCCAGAAATTTTATAAAAAAAACTGAACTTAAAAATTTGGAAAAAACTGAAATTTTAGTGGTTAAAAATGAACGTTTTTGAGCTGAAAATGACATATAAACAGCAAATTTAAAGCTTTATACTAATATATAATGGATGAAAGCCCTAAAACAAGGGTTATATTCACTATACAGTGAATAAAACCCAGTTTTAGGAAGGAAAAAGAAAAATGGCCGAAATGAAATTTTTAAAAAAGAAACCCTTGGAGAGATGTCCTTGGCTTGGAAAACCTGTAAATAAACTTATGAGAGAGCTGCAAAATTTAAGCAAAGAGGTGAGTACCCAATAAATCTACCAAAATACTTTGATAAATCTTATTAAAAACTCACAAATGGAAGCATAAATACTTCTACTTACAAATCCCTCCACAAAATACTTTGTGGAGAGCTATCTAAGCTAATACAAATGCAAATCAAATAAGTACATATGCAAGTTACCTCACCAAAAGATGCATGAAATGTAGAATGACGGCACAATATCCCTCCAAAGCTTTCTTCTATTATAGCCCAACTAGGGCAAGATTCAATACAACAATAGCAAGAGGCTTGGGCCAAATGCTTGAGAAAATATGAGAAGAGCATAGGGAAAGATTTGAGCAACATAACAATAGCATAAGAGAAGTTATCAAATGAGGGAGTGAGACCCTCATTATATAGTTGAGGAAGACCCCAACCCCTTGAAGATCAATGGCCAAGATTAGATCTAGATCTAGATTAGATCTCCACCACTAGATCTAGGTATTTGACTTTGCACCCCTCTCAACCAATCAAATAGCTTAGCAACCTTCTCAATCCATGGCTTAGGTGCTTGATCCATGCCTCAGCCATTCTACACCCTTAGATCTAGGGTTTTGACCAAGTGCTCCTTTGACATTACTTTTTAGGGTTTAGAGTGGGCCCAAGCTAGGCGCCCCCTCTAGATCTAGCGCCTTCCTCTATTTTGGCGCCCTTCTCTTTATTTGGTAGCGCCCTCATTATATGGTAGCGCCCTCCTCTAGATGTAGGCGTCCCACTTCCAAGCTAGTGCCTCCTCTAAATGTGGGCGTCTTCCCTTAATGTGGCGTCTTCTCCATTGTAGCGCCTCACTTAGCAAGGGTTTAGCACACGTTTTGATCTCCCAAAGGTTGACGCCTCACTTTTATGGTGGTTTGGCCACTCAACTTTAGAACTAGGCTTAGACTTTAACCTTTGCTCCAAAATATCCAACCTTTAGACTTAGGCTAAAAATAATATTTCACCTTAGATTTAATTTTTCAATTCAATTTTTAAATTTTTCCAATTTTGACTTCGGAAAAATTAAAAATAACTTTGAAAAATCATATCTTGGCCATGGGGGGGTGGAAAAATTTGAAATAAATTTTCCTATGCTTAGCAACCCCCAAACAAAATTACCATGGCATTATTTGATTTTTTCCTTCAAAATCAAATAATATGAATTTTTGACTTAGGGAAATTAATTAATTCCTTAGGAAAAATAGACCTTGCTTAACCCAAAAATGGTCCATCTCCTCAACCCCTTATCAGGATGACATGGGACTCGAAGCAGTGGCTCAAG
>LPNX010378698.1:158740-216334 GCA_001517045.1 Pseudotsuga menziesii | reverse complement strand
AGTGAAAAAATCCTCAGATTTTTCCAAGGTACAATTTGTACAATTATGTACATCTTCATGTACATGGAGTTGCCACCTAGTCGAAATAGGTGGGCAACAGCTGGGATTTGCCCAGTGATTCTATCAAGTACTGCATTCGCCAGGTTTGGGTGAATTTGCAGTGATTGTAAAAGTTCCATATTTTCTCATAATAAAATCTATATCTGACTGTTGCACCGGTTTTCCCATCTTGGGTTTTTCCGGGGGTTTCCATACCCAAAATAATAGTGTCAATATTGTGATGTGATGTTGTGATTTATTTCTCAGTTTTATATTCCGTTGCATGCTGTAAAAGATATTCATGTGTGGTTATCAGTTGATATTTTGCATGCAGTGTTTAGCCCTAGTTGAATATTAAAAGAAAATTTACAGAACGGCCTACTAAGAAGGTACGACCTGCATCGGAAAAGGAACAGTAGTCATGTTGCTATTGTACGAATCCATATAGACTTTACTTTGACATGCTTGCTGCTGGTCGATCCTCTTCCTTCAACCTCTGCTTTCTTTCCTCTAGTCACTTGACCTGGTCAACTATTTGACTATCCGACAGAAACTGTATCTAGACACTCTATCTTGACTTGCCTTCATACTTAAGTCGAAACCGTAATATGCCAAAACCTTGATCTCAAAATGAGATGTACGGTTGAGATTAATGATTTAATCTAATCGCTAATGTATAAAAAAACTTTAATAGACTTCAATCACTAAATATAAGACTTTCACTTTACTCCTAAAGTGAATTAAAAATAGAATTAAATCGAACTACTTCTAGCATGTTCACACTGAACTTGTGCAAAAGTTCTTGTGCAAGATACATTCTTCAACATATGTGTGTGTATACATACGAACAAACATTTTTATAGGATGTTGTCCCTCTTCCATCCTCAAAATTTTGGAGTATCTCTGTCACTATTCCTGTACTTCAGCTGACAGCCCCCTATCCACACATCCCAAAATCTTGGTGGAGTCTAGTTTATTATCTAGGATGTTTTACGATTTTTTCAGTTGGTAAATACTATCCTTGTAGCTAAAATAATAATAGAGAACTGTAAATGAAAAAACCAAGGTATTTACCTAGCCCTAACGTCTAACAACATACTTGAAGGAAAAGAGTAGGTAAAACTTAAACAATTCAATAAAAAATAACTTGAGAAAGCCCATTGAGTTTTAACAAAGAGAAGAACTTGGGGATTGTTAAATTCTTCAACCGCCATCTAGAAGTCACCTTTCATTCCTTGTTAGTGAAATCCTATGACCCCAAGATTCATGGTCTTCTCCATGGTTCTAGAATATGTTAATTGTTCCTGAGCATACAATATAAATAAGAATCATACAACATACTAACACAATGCTATTTATAACTTCATAAACTATGCAGCACCATTGATAAATCTTTACAATGTCTCTATTCTATACTTGCTTCTCACTTTATTACCACCTTACCTTGTTTTATTTCGGTTTCACCACAGCTAAGATCATAGACGGCTGTCACAGGATGTAGGAATCCTGGAGGACAAAAATGATAGGCACATAGCTGCATAGGACAATAGATCAGTCTTCAAAATATTCAGTTTTAAAGGGAAACAATAGCAAATCTATCTCCTTAATGACAATACCTATTTTCTGTCCATTTATCCATCTTTCAAGGACTCTAATTGACTGCTTTGTCATATGACTTCTTAAGATCAACACTATCGCCATGATAGGGTATTAAGTACCTTTGGTTGTTTCATTCTGATATCTGATACTTTCCTCATCGCTGACAACTGGTCGATCAACCCTGGTATTATTAATTTTGATACTGCATCTGCTAAAGAAAGCTCCCTTGATGCAAGACACAATACATCTAGTTTTATTATCAATATTATAAGCCTTATGTCTTCCTTCGCTGCAAACCAAGAGAATATATCAGTGTTACTTTGGTGCTTTGATTGAAACCATAACTTAAACGGCTGTACTTCCAATGAAAACATTATATTCATTTACCAAACACGTGTATCATTAAGTGCATCTTTTCTAGCTTCTTGGAAAACAAAAAAACAAAGGCACAACTAATACCAGCTACACTTAGTCACAGAGAGTCAAGTGCAACAGCATGACAAGATACCTGGAAAAAAACCAACATTAGGTGCACGAGCTTTTACATTATCACTTGATTGAAAGAGAACTGTTAGTTTTATTGGCTCTGGGATCTGGAAAATAAACATAATTCAAAACATAAGTCATATCTAGAAATTAGCGCTCAAATAGTTAACCATCTAACACTGCTATCACTGATTAACAAAGAAAATATCCTTTTAATTGATATCAGCTTATGAGATTAACAATTTGCCTGTTAAATATAGGGATGGTATTAACACACAAATATGTCTATTTAATGTTACTGTAAATGTTATTGTATATCACTATGTGCAAATATAAAGGTTAGATGTTATATGTACATACATCTTTAATGTGAGATGTTATATGTCTGTGAAGAGTTGCATACAATAGCAAAATTCTATCTTTTATTCTCTCTCCACCTTTGTGCACCCTATTACCTCCCAAACCTGCACTTTATATCTATAAAAGTCCCAAGCACAAAATGTAAACCCAAGGGTAACTCAAAAGGGCTACCCACTGTCACCTCAGTAACTCCCTCTCCAACTCTAGGTTGGCTCTTCTCCAACACAAGGGGGTATCACTATGTTAGGATTGCTAAGACTATGACAAGGAAGCTCAAGGTGATATCAAGAGATAGCTTAACAAAACATTGTATTTTTGTAGTATAGAAACAGGTGATGGAAGATAAATTACTAGTGCATATCCAATATAGGGAATGGAGTCAAAAATCATCAATCTAAGAGAGATATTTATGAATGGTTAAGGTAAAAGAAACTGGTATGCATGCCAAAATTCACCTTAACTTGTTAAGGAACACTGGAATAAACTCGGAGGGGCCCCAAAAGTGCCACAATCAAACTATGCTATGATGATGTGCCATACAATGACGTGTTAGCCCAACAACAACTCATAATAGATGATAGATGCAAAATAACACACTCAGAAATAAGACATCAAGGCTCAAGGGAGAAAAGAGGGAAGATTCCTCACATAAACCCCTTCCAACGTGGTAGATATACCCTTGAAACTTGGCCTTTCAAGCATGTTCTTTGCAAGTGATCTCTAGCATATGTCAACAAGAATTAAAAACCCAAAATATTTTGCTTCACATTAATAGAGAGAACCCAAAAAATTTCCATACGCTTTGCATTAGATATTCAACAAAACTGCAAGAGGAGAGAAATCCTCACATATCAACCATGAAAATGAATGAGGAAGGGAACTCTCCATATAGAGTGTAGCTCAACTTCCTTTACAATAAAATAAAAGTTTCCTCTCCTAGATCCATAATTCACTCAGCAAATTCTCCAATAATAGCATAAAGTGATTTAGATTCTGTTGTCACTCCTGATCGACCTGCGTGTGTCAAAGCCCAAAATTAGGCACACCGGCCCAATGGCAACTACGAAAAGAGCAGCCACTGTCACCACGCTCCTCTTTTCCTCGCTTCAGGTTGGCTCTTCTCCAACTCAAGGGAGGCGTCCTTGGTGTTAAGATCGTTAAGGCGGGAAACAGTTGCGGACAAGATGATTGGAAGAGGTTGCCTTAGCGAAATGGTTGTAGCATAGGACTATTTGAATGGTTGACGAAAGGAGGGAAGGATCAAACCCCACTAATGGACCAGTGTCGGTATACCTAAAGGGAAAAATGGAGTCAAGGGAGAACCCACAAGGGCCTTGTGTCAGAGGGGCAGCTACTAGATCTTCTTCTTCCTAAACGCAGAAGATGTGCTATGCAAACAAAGGAGTTGCTACACAATCAAGCTTTATAAAGTGTACGCATCGAACCCGTGCATGCATGCTCACAAAGGGGAAAGGCTAGCAACTGCTAGGATTTCCACCTTCCAATAGGATGGGAGCATCTGTTTATGGTCTGCGACGCAAACATAGAAAAGAAAGAAATCCTCTAACAACAAACACTCAATAACACAAATTTACGCCACACACCATAGAGAGCACTCAACTGAAAACCATGAAACCCAAAAGAGTAATTTTCTATTAATCTCTAGGGAATAATCCTCCCAGTTTTTCCATCATTACAAAGAAGAAGGCTTGCTTCTTTTATAGGCCCAAAAAAGGCTCTCCTACCCTTAAAGGTAAAAATAATAATAAAATAATTGGAGAAAAAGTGTGATCTTAGATCCACTTTTTTCTCCAATCGAATACCCTCAAAAGTTATATTTTAAAGGACTCATACTTTAACTAGAAGTCCAAACTATCACTTTTTATTAAAGAAGTCTCACTTAACTAAAGCATATTCAACGTTTGACTTAGAGTTTGCCAGCATTGAGAGTCTAATTTTCTTTCAAGAGAAATACAAGCAATTGGCTTCCAGCCGAAACGTGGAACCAAAACGGTGAGTTGGTCTGCCAATCCTCTTAGCTGCAAACGACCAAAGAAAGGACGCGGGTTGACAGGTAGCCCCATTATGTGCTCTGAAACTCCATCTTTTACACGTTGTTAACAAAGCACTTGATACGTGGGTCATTCGGTGACTTAACCCAGCGGCTCCAAAACCCAATCGTGGCCATAAAAACTTCAGTGAATCGCGTTGGTTTCCTGGATGCGAGTGACGTGTGGGTGAGCTGAACGCTCCAATTCCGCGTTTAACATACAAACGCTAAGAAAACATCCACTCATTGAAATTGGCTGCGACTTACTCCAGATCCTCCATGATTTGGCGCGGTCTCCAAACAACTGCCACATGATAAATACGAAATCAACAACTAATGTGCTCGGTTGCCAATGTCGATATTCTCAGCTACACAAACGTGAACTGCTCAGCACCTGGTTGACAACAGAATGGAACTCCACCTAGCAGCGATAAACACTCACGAAATACTATAATTCAATCAAAGCAAAGAGAAAACCCCTTGAATATATCAGCTCCCCCAGCTGCCAATGTTTGAGTGATGCATGGTCATGCTTGGCACTTCAATCCAGAAGCTAAATCCAAAGCTAAAAAAAATAGTTGCAGTTTCAACCACTACTAAATTCTACTTGTATAGACCTCCATGAAAAAAGAAACGAGTCGAGTTTCCACAACTCAATTGCAAATAGGAAGTGTGAAGAGCTTCACGACGAGACCATTGGTCATGTAAACTCCTGATCCGTCTCTGAATTTTAAGCAATTAAGAGACATGGCTGTAAATGTTTGTAGCATCAAGAAGTCAACGATTGATTTGTGAAAGGTATTTGCTGACTGAATTTCACTTAACTCGAAAAATCTGATGAAATTAGTCGTTCCTTCACGCAGAATTTTGATTCCTACTAGTCACTGCAATATGTTTTAAATCTTGTTCTTTATCCTGTAGCCAAACAAATGATACCTGAATGCCCCAACAAACAATGGAAGAGACACCAAGTGCCTTCCAGTGATGGATATGCAGATTGCTTATTTGACTAAATGTTGAATTTGCACGAAGAAATAGGTGCCCATCAACTCAGTTATCAAAGGAATCACGTATTCGGAATGGTCAAAAAGAATGCGCCCTTTGCCAACTGAGCAATGAAAAACCCCCACAATCTACTCTTTGCATATGATTCCTTCGCTGTGCAAAAATCAACTCAGAGTTTCCAAGTGGATATTTCAATGTCACAACCCTGTTCATACAGAGATTTTTGCTCTTCCTCATTTGCTGCAAAAGAACACTATACTGCCAAGTTTGAGCTGCTACACGATTGATGGCCTTTATTTTAAGATCTGCAATAGACTGTTGTGAAGGTCTTTGTTCCGACAGTTAGCATGGGCAGCTTTAAAACTCAACTCCTTAAGTCACCGAAACAAAAAGTAGCATTCATGTATTCCTTCATACATGTATGTGACTTCAAGTAAACTCAGAGGAACAAGTTACCAATTAGGTGGTAACTTCTGGCTCCATATGGGGACGTGTGTTCTTGGAGAGAGCACACGAGAAACTCAGCATTTCTGAGTATTTTGCAGACCAACTTGTAGAAAACAGTGTGGTAGGATGGCTTAATTCACATCCAACACTCTTATTACAAAACAGAGAAAACATACTAAAAAACTTTAAATGCTCATGCAAGAGCTTATTTTTCCTACCTACCTTCTATCAGATGCCAAGAGAATGCTAAGTATATGCATACAACCAGTGGAACCACTCAAGCATATTTTCCATGCCAAACTTCTTTTTTATGTGCTTGGTTAGACACAGAAACAGGGACAGAATTATCATCAAACATAGATTTCTTATAGTTTGTTCATGCAACCAGCTGAACTAAAAAACCAGATCATTAGGAGGCAAAAATTCACTGAAGTTTAGGCAAACAGAATTAGAATGTGCACAAAAAGCTTCTATCCATTGGTTGATAGGGCTTATATACACACTTCCATTGTAAAGTTGCTCCAGCTGATCTGTAAAACAAATATTATTACCTTTAACGAGATGGACTTGAGGCAAATCCAACTTTTCATCATACAGTTGTTTAGGCATATATTCAGTGACATGAGGCAGTTCCATATCTTCATCAAGAGGTTCTTCAACATCCTCAAACAGGGAACCTTGTAATGCTTCATCAACCAGATCTTCAATGATCTGTTCTTCATGGATCTCTTGTTCGAAATCAAGTCGAGTCCTGGGGAGGAGGGCATCATACTCCCTGGCCAACTTCTCAATCTCTTCAATTGTTCCTTCATGCCAACGCAGGAGAAACTTCTCAAAAAACTTTGCCATTGAGTATATGCTTTCATCCCAAAGGTCATTAAACCAATCTTCTGAATCTCCTTCAAAAGTTAAGGCAAATACAATCTTGAGATCATCCTCATGGTAGACTTTAGATCAGCAATCTGTTATCCACTAATTTTGCACTTAGTGGATTTTTGGTGAGCCTCTAGAGTATTGAACAAGTACACTTGTTCATGATCAGAGTTCAAAAGTCCTACAGCCTTTTTCTGGGAGTCTGTTCGAAAATTTTTGTAATACATGTTCATACCCCCTTGGGGAAATTGTAAAAAATGTCCTAGCATTTAATTTTTTATAAAAGAATCGGCTTCCTGGACTTGAGCATCAAGCCGACTAGCCCAGAGTGTTTTTTTCCTTGGTTATTATTGGTTGTTGAACAAACGACTAATAATTTCTGAGTTTTTCACTCACACCTCCAAAGCTGGGGTAGTTGTCTTGGTGTTTCGGCCTTAGGAGGTTATTAGAGCCTTCGTGTCAGTGTTTTTCAACATGCTAGGCATTCCGATTGAGTCGTATGAACATGTACTAGGTCCCCCTAGAGTTTCGTTGGATTCTAAGAAAATTAATTTTTTTTCCGTTTTTTAAGCCATTTTTAATGGTTTAAATGGAAAAATTCAAAATATAAAAAAAGTGTGATCCGGAGTCCGTTTTCAGCGTGGTTGGGCTCATTTTCAAGCCCAAAGCAGCATCTTTACCCTAGGGGCCACTTTCACTATGTTTCGGCCAGCAGAAGCATCGCGGAGGGCATCATTTGGCTAACAAGGCATCAAAGTGGCATTTTAATGCTAATTTTGGAGAAAATGCACCAAAAGTCAAATAATTAAAAAAGTCAAATTTAATTAAAAAATAGTGAAAAGGTGACATGGCATGTGGGCCATTTTGAGTTAGGACCCTCTTCCACATGATGGAAATTAGACTTTGGTTTAAAAGAGAGTGATTACAAATTATCTCATGGAGGGTGACGTCAAAGTTTAGCACTCACGCTTAAGGTTGTGGTGAGTGGGATTGGGGTGGGCCCCTCCCCATACATTAAATATTCGATTAAACTTTGTTTACTTTGGTTAAAGGTTTAAGAGGTAGCAAGTATATTATGGTGACGTCAACTCATGGAGGGGAGGACTCACACTAAACCAATGTGACGGGTGGACCCCTCCCATGTATAAATTTAAACCAAGGTTCATATGATTAAGGTTTAAGAGCTTGCGATTGTGATGAAGTGGTGGTTGACGTGAGGATAGAGCTCATGCTAGCCTTTGGAAGGGATGGCGAGTGGGGGAGGGTGGACCCCTCCCCACTTAAGAAATTTCATTATAAAATTAAACCGTTATATTGTATCCATTACGTATCATGCTATGGTGTATCAAGCAAATGGGTTTTGTGGAGATTGACGTCAACCGTTCATTAATTTATTCCCTCACGCCAAGGAGCCATACAATCGCGTGAGGATTGTGGTGACCTCACCCACCTCCTCACCTACCTTGGAGCTCGCATGAGTTTGGGGAGTCTTGTGATTTGGAGTTTTGTAAGGTGGCACCTCTTCTGCACCATATCTTCAATTAAACTAGTAATCGCCCCACCGATTTTGTTGATTGCTTCAGTTCAACTCAACTCCAAGTCAGTTAACTCCGGCTTGATCCTTAGTTCATAAAATCCCCCCCTGGGGATTGGTTTTTGTATATATAGAGGTGCTTGGCTCCTCATTCAAGATGGATCATTTGGTGTAAACTTGCTCTATAGAATTTTGTAATTGCTTTATGCTCATTATTTGGAGTAAGATCAAGATTCAAATGTTTATGTGTGATTAAATCAATTGGTTTTAGAAGTCTATTTTATAGAACGTAAAATCTCCCATTTACAATTGATAATTTGGTTGATTATGCTATTGTATCAAGATTTCATGAGCAAGAAATATTCAGTTGTATTAATGTTGATGAATCTTTATATGCTTAGCATGCTAGTTGATTGATCTCACTGGGTTGTTTGAGTGGTCTGGTTTTGGACAGGATTTGCCATCTTGGAGAAGGGTGTGAGCTCAGTTGCATCTAGCTCATCTTCAGGATCACAAGCTTGTTTGTTTAACATTGGTTTTCTTTTCATGATCTACACACCATGGATTATTTCAAGGAGGCACTAAGGGTTTGGCTTGCTTCAAGTTCCATCCTACAAACTACATTAAAACTTGGTCACTTGGTTACCTTGGAAGCCCTAAAGCACTTTTCTTGCTTTCGTTTTTTGGTTTCCTCCCCTTTGTTTTGCCTTCTCCTTAGCCCTTCTTCTTTCCTAGCTTCGTTTTCTCCCTAGTTTTTCAGCTCTCTTCTTCCTTGTCTTTCGCTGCCCTCTTTTACTATATTTCAGCCCTCTTCTTCCTTGTCTTTCGCTGCCCTTTTTTACTGTTTTTCAGCCCTCTTATTCCTTGTCTTTCGCTGCCCTCTTTTACTGTTTTTCAGCCCTCTTCTTTTCTCTTTTTTGTAGCCACTGTTCGCTGCCCTCTTTGCTCCCATTCGCTCCACTTCCCTTCCTCTTTTTTTCCTCATAGCTCTTAGTTGTTTTGCATTTAGTTTCATTTCAAAAATATTAAAGAAAAAATTGCATTTAAAAGTTGTTTTGCACTTAGATCTTATTGTAAAAGTTGCATCTCATTTTTTATACTTAGATTAAAGTTGCATCTCATTTTTGATACTTAGATTTTAGTTGCATCTAGTTTCCTTTTCATCTGATTTGACTAATGCTAAAGGGTGCTTGTAGTGTGATTTGCATTGTATTGTAGGTTTGAGCAAAAGCAAACTCAAGAAGGGGACTTGAAGAAGAAGAAGAAGGGATCATCAAAGAGAAGAAGAAGATTGCAAAACCAAGAGGAGATTTGAAACCAAGATCAAAACCATGAAGACTTAAAAACTCTCCTTTTTTGTAAAGCTCTTAAGAGCCCATTTAAAAGTCACTTCTACTATCTTCATTTCTCATTCCAAGGTTGAAAATCCTCAAAAGTTCTATTTGATTAATAAAATAAGGCTAAGTAGGATTAAACCTCCCATTGTTTGTGTTTCTTCCCCATTTGGGGAAGTGTGTCTTGTGTGTTCTTAGCTTAGATTTGCTTTAAGCACCTAGATTAGTTTCATTTTTTAGAACACTAATTGCTAGATTAGTTTCTACTTTATTTGAGCTATCATGTGGTTTCTTTGCTTACAGTCTGTTTGTCTTTAAAAAGAACCAAGACTCTTGAACTTGTCATAAGACAAGTCAAGAGCACTCTCTGTCGGAGAGCATCAATTTTGCATTTTTACTGCATCTTTAGCATATCGATTAGTTTAAAGTCTCTTGAACCTCTATCAAAAGACAAGTCAAGAGCACTCTATGTCGGAGAGGTTCACCTGTGTGCTCTAGTTAAAATTTGCAACTCATCATTCCCTTTAAATAAAATTCGAATTTATCTCGTTGTTTCCTTGCCGGAGTATGCTCTGACCAACCTAAAAAATCGAATTACCCAGAAACAGCATTGGACTGTTAATCTTACAAGATTCAACATAATAAAACTTTCACCCCATAACCAACGCACCGGCGTTATCTCGATAAATACTCAGGTAGTGGGCAAATTCCAAGTGTGGGCGTCGGGCAACCCAATCTGGACACTCGTTGGTTAAATTCTTGAACACCTAGCTTGTGATTCCAGATAGGTCCGCCATGTCTTCGAACGGAGCCACTGAAAGTATTTCCGGTTAGGTTTCCTAGACACCTAAAACAAGATTACATAAAATTTACAATAAAATAAACCAAGAATAATTGCAAAACGATCTCACAAACGTTACCATTTTGAACTCTTGTATCAAGCAACCCAAGCACTTAAGACTATCTTTGACTCCATAAGGCACTGGTCCTTGTCATCAACTTTCATTTGCTTTTTATCTATCCAGAGCATTTATATTATCATCATTGTCTTGCTTTAAATTATCAAGTGGTTGTTTCCTCAATCTTGTGATCTTCCATTTATCTTGTGATTATTTTATTTCATTATTATAAAGTTGTAAACATTCAAAAACTCCTAAAAAACACCCATGCGCATCACTCAACACAAAAAATACTTAAAAACTTAAGAGCCATAGAAAACTCTTTGTTAGGGACAACCCCCCTTGGCTTCGTTAGGAGTTTGCCTAAACAGAGGAGCTGGGATTCAGGTGACAATACCTGGCTCGTTACTTGCCCCTAAGGCCACACCTTCCCCAGTTCTAGTGAGGGAACAGCTTTCGAAAGATTTCTGCTGTTGGTGTGCATCTCGGCGGACAACACCATCAACTTGCAGAAAGAAACCTTATGATGGATTGCCGAGTCCTCGTCATATCCGAAGAACTCTGGAACAACTCTAAGTACTCTTTTGTAGCAACCATTAGGAAATCCATGGATACCTGAGAAATCTAGTGGGGTGAAGGCTTCGTGCAAGTGAGCACGAAGTCCTTCCATTTCATCATCCATATTCTCAAATAATGAAGTATTGAATCTGCAATATACATATAGTCATACCTTAAGCTGAACTGTGGAGTCACCAAGGTGAGCTTGAAAGCCTTCTGATTTCTGAGTGTGCTCACCTCTGCACCCAAAAAGTCTTCAGATATGCAAAAGGACAAGGGCTTCATCCCTTTGTGGAGTCACCATGTGCGAATCAGGATCTGCAATGTGATGTCCCACAAATGTCAATGAAGCATAATCTTCAAAATTCGAGAACTGGACTCTGTCCCCGGCAAGGGCACCAAAAATGTTGCCGCTCCTGACCGGCGTGCGTGTGTCAAAGCCCAAAATTAGGCACACCGGCTCGATGGAAACTGCGAAAAGAGCAGCCACTGTCACCACGCTCCTCTCTTCCTCGCTCCAGGTTGGCTCTTCTCCAACTCAAGGGGGTCGTCCCTGGTGTTAAGATCGCTAAGGCAGGAAACAGTTGCGAACAGGATGATTGGAAGGGGCTGCCTTAGCAAAATGGTTGTAGCATAGGACTATTTGAATGGTTGACGGAAGGAGGGAAAGATCAAAACCCACTAATGGACCAATGTCGGTATACTTAAAGGGAGAAATGGAGTCAAGGGAGAACCTACGAGGGCCTTGTGTTAGAGGGGCAGCTACTAGATCTTCTTCTTCCTAAACGCCGAAGATGTGGTATGCAAACAAAGGAAATGCTACATAATCAAGCTTTATAAAGTGTACGCATTGAACCCAATGCATGCACGCTCACAAAGGGGAAAGGTTAGCAACTGCTAGGATTTCCACCTTCCAATGGGATGGGAGCATCTGTTTATGGTCTCCGACGCAGACATGGAAAAAAGAACGCCTCTAACAACAAACACTCAATAACACAAATTTACGCCACACACCATAGAGAGCACTCAACTGAAAACCATGAAACCCAAAAGAGTAATTTTCTATTAATCTCTGGGAAAATTCCTCCCAGTTTTTCCATCATTACAAAGAAGAAGGCTTGCTTCTTTCATAGGCCCAAAAAAAAGGCTCTCCTACACTTAAAGGTAAAAATAATAATAAAATAATTGGAGAAAAAGTGTGATCTTAGATCCACTTTTTTCTCCAATCGAATACCCTCAAATGTTCTATTTTAAAGGACTCATACTTTAACTAGAAGTTTAAACTATCATTTTTATTAAAGAAGTCCCACTTAACTAAAGCATATTCAACGTTTGACTTAGAGTTTGCCAACATCGAGAGTCTAATTTTCTTTCAAGAGAAATACAAGCAATTGGCTACCAGCAGAAACGTGGAACCAAAACGATGAGTTGATCTGCCAATCCTCTTGGTTGCAAACGACCAAAGAAAGGACGTGGGTTGATAGGTAGCCCCATTATGTGCTCTAAAACTCCATCTTTTACACGTTGTTAACAAAGCAGTTGATACGTGGGTCATTCGGTGACTTAACCCAGTGGCTCCAAAACCCAATCGTGGACATAAAAACTTCAGTGAATCGCGTTGGTTGCCTGGATGCAAGTGACGTGTAGGTGAGCTGAACGCTCCAATCCCGTGTTTAACATACAGACGCTAAGAAAACATGCACTCATTGAAATTGGCTGCGACTTACTCCAGATCCTCCACGATTTAGCGCGATCTCCAAACAACTGCCACATGATAAATACGAAATCAACAACCAATATGCTCAACTGCCAATGTCGATATTCTCAGCTACACAAACGTGAACTGCTCAGCAACTAGTTGGAAGCAGAATGGAACTCCACCTAACAGCGATAAACACTCACGAAATACTATAATTCAATCAAAGCCAAGAGAAAACCCCTTGAATATATCAGCTCCCCCGGCTATAGATGTTTGAGTGATGCATGGTCATGCTTGGCACTTCAATCCAGAAGCTGAATCCAAAGCTAAAAAAAATAGTTGCGGTTTCAACCACTGCTAAATTCTACTTTGTATATACCTCCATGAAAAAAGAAACAGGCCGAGTTTCCACAACTTAATTGCAAATAGGAAGTGTGAAGAGCTTCACGACGAGACCGTTGGTCATGTAAACTCCTGATCCATCTCTGAGTTTTAAGCAATTAAGAGACATGGCTGTAAACTTCTGTAGCATCAAGAAGTCAACGATTGATTTATGAAAAGTATTTGCTGACTGCATTTCACTTAACTCAAAAAATCCGATAAAATTAGTCGTTCCTTCACGCAGAATTTTGATTCCTGCTGGCCATTGCAATATGTTTTAAAATCTTGTTCTTTATCCTGTAGCCAAACAAATGATACCTGAATGCCCCAACAAACAATGGAAGAGACACCAAGTGTCTGCCAGTGATGGATATGCGGATTGCTTATTTGACTGAACACTGAATTTCCACGAAGAAATAGGTCCCCATCAGCTCAGTTATCAAAGGAATCATGTATTCGGAATGGTCAAAAAGAATGCGCCCTTTTCCAACTAAGCAATGAAAAACCCCCATAATCTACTCATTGCATATGATTCCTTCGCGGTGCAAAAATCAACTCAGAGTTTCCAAGTAGATATTTCAATGTCACGACCCTGTTCACATAGAGATTTTTGCTCTTCCTCATTTGCTGCAAAAGAACACTATACTGTCAAGTTCGAGCTGCTACACAATTGATGGCCTTTATTTTAAGATTTGCAATAGACTATTGCGAAGGTCTCTATTCCGACAATTAGCATGGGCAGCTTTAAAACTCAACTCCTTAAGTCACCGAAACAAAAAATAGCATTCCTGTATTTCTTCATACCTATATGTGACGTGACTTCAAGCAAACTTTGAGGAACAAGTTCCCAATTAGGTGGTAACAGATTCATTTTTCTCTCCAAAGACCAACTCATGTTGTGAAACCAACAATGAATAAAATAATATGGTGGTTATGTCATGTGTCTCCTCGGTGTGGACGTCTCCTTCAATTTAATGAAACAAGAATAACTTCCTCAAGATGACATGTGTGCCTTTTCCAAGTGAAACGTCCCATCTAGATGGCATGAATATGTGTGCAAGTAGTCCTCCAAGAGTGGCACATGTGGACTCTCCATGTGAAACATCCCCTCAATTTTGGATTAAACCAAGTCAAAAATGCACCAAGACCACACGTATGGCACCTCCATGACAAACATCCCATCAAACATGTGCAATGTGGCTTTAAAATTGGGACATCTTCCTTCTAGGGCTTCTCTAAGCGTCATATCCTCAAAACATGTGCAATAAACATGTTGCCACCTTTCACGCACCTTGAGTTAACGTGGCAGAAATCTTCAAGCCACTGGGTGTGTCCTTGGGGGCAACATCTTTTGGCGCTGTTGCCGGGGATAAATCTTTTTATTTCCCAAGTACGACTTTTATTTTCCACGTTTTTGGTTTTGCTTTGTTTGATAAATGTGTAGAGTAGATCTTTATTTTTCATCTAGCGACTCCACTAACCTTTTAATCATAAATTTACAAAGTAAAGCAAAAAAATAATTTTGTGAGAGTTTTTAGGCATATTTTTTTCTCACATGGTGACTCCATTGAAGGGATAAAAACCTGCTTTCTCATGAAGTTATTGAGAGTTGTTGTGTGTAGATGAGCCCATGCAACATATTAAAACCATTAAAGCTCATCAATTGACAACTCCACTTGTTCAATATAAAGTTCAATGGTTATATCAAATGCTTGTTGTTGATTAATATGGATGAATTAACGAAGCAATTTGGTGCTCATATTGCCAAACAATTGTATCCTATCGACTTCTCAAACATCTCAAGTTTTCATAACTTTGGTGATGGTGGTAGGAATGTATATAAATGGCTTCCAGTTTTTCATGGAAATTATGGTGAATCAGCCATCTGGCATATCAAGTCTTTCCTTTAGTTTCTAGTTGACTTCAATGTTTTTTATGAGGACAATATGATGGATATGTTTGCTATTACTCTTGAGGGAGATGCCTGTTGTTGGTTTTTTGAGGGCCTTCCAAATAAATGTATTACCTCCTTTTCAAGCTTCCTTTGGTTATTTCTGAAGCAATGACATGATGGTAGGGGTAGTATGAAGGGTTTGAAAAAAATTCTTAAAGCAATTTTTACTTATTATTTACCAAACATAGAGTATCATAGAGAAGATCATCCTCATTTCGCCACGCTAACCTCAACGTGCGTGAAAGGCAGCAACAAAACCCTCCATCTATGGATTGGCCCACAAAAGAATATGTAATATCCCAAATCCCGATATTTTCTATTTCTAAGCAAATATGCTGATACAACGGGGCATGCAAACTGCCAAGCAAAAATCCCTATTTTATAGGAAAAATTAGGTTCGGGTTTGCGAGATAGAATGAACACTTACCACTGATAAGCTGATCTGAACTACTCCAGCAAAAGTCTGCCAGTACTGCAAGCTGGATCGGAGAGGATCTGAGCTCCTCTGCTTCAGGTGAATCCCCCCAGTAGCAAGACGCCCAAGTAGAGAAGTGTGACGCCCTCAAGGAAGGAGATGTCCGATCTAACTGAGAATTTGCGGGACTGATAGCGGTGCAATGTCGGAGAGAATGCCCGGAGCATGCGAAGGTTCTGAGATCTCCAGGTAGGGTAGCGAATCACTTTAGAGAGGCAACTACTCACCCTCTGGAACCCCGAAACGGCTGATAAGTGCTTCGGATGAGCACTGATAGATCTGAAAATCACTAAGTACCGGAGTATGAGGCTGATGATGATATTGGTGCCTGAGTTTCGGAAGGAAACTGAGATCTGAAGGCCCAACAGCTGATTAGGGCTTTCTGGCTGAAAACCCCCTCTTACGGCTGCACACGTGTCCCTGCAACGATCTATACCATGTACTAGGTAACTGATGAATGAATAAAGAACGAGTGGTGAACCTGTACGGCTTACCCGGAATAAGACTAGGACAGATGTTTCACTGCCGAAATCCTGTTAGCTGAAGACTCCGTCTCCAACCCCAACTGCTGTGCTGCTATCCAAGAGCTCCCAAAATAATAATAATCCAAAGTGAAGTCTCCTCTTGCCTTCTCCTCTATTTATAAAGTTCAACTGTGCAAAACCCTAATCTTTGACCTAATTAGGTCACTTTATCTTCTAATTTGCCGTTGACTTGCATGCATGTCACTTTATCTTCTAATTTGCCGTTGACTTGCATGCATGCGGAGGGAGACTTAAATAGTGCATGCATCATTAAAATAATGCTGGGATGGCATGCACGAGGGTGGCCTTTGGCCCCGGTGGCCCTTCTTGACCACTTGATAATGCCCTAGATCTTCTACAATTGGCATCAATCCTTAGCTGATTCCCTAGCTGTCAGTAACCGCTCGAACCCACAGGAATCACATAGGTTAGCGGTTTTGGGCCTTAAGGCCTAACTGGAAGAGGACATTATAGAATAGAATAACTTATAAGTGATGTCCACATGCCAGCCATAGTCCTTCAAGCTAGGATGTCACCTCCAAATGGCTCAATATCAAACATACCAACTCATACGAATGTACAAAGGGTAGATCCATGGAATGAGGAGACCACCAATCAAGATAGAAGCATCAATCCAAGTGCAAGGTCATCACAATGGTCGACTAAGTCCATGGAGGTAGGGGATGGCCCAATCCTACAAGCAATAAAATATAACCATGCATCAACTTGTGTACCAGGAGAGAAAATCAAGGGGAGTGCTCTACTAGACATGGTGATCAACCATTTCAAGATGTCATCCAAGTGCCAAGTGTCTCCATACAAACAAGGGAGTTCTAGGAAAACCATGATTCATCTTGCAATGACCCTCTTTCAAGTGTGAAAACCTCAAATACACTAGGGTGTTGCATTAGAAGGCCTCTAGTAAAGTCAAACCAAGGTCAATATCCACAAATCATTTCCAACATGTGTATATTGTTAAGATTTGTACCAAGGCAAGTGTTTTCCATCTTTTGATGCCTAGGGGTGGAAAAACATTTAATGTGGTCCCTAGTCACTTTATTAAAGTGAGAAGTACTTTATGTGTTGTAAAGTCACTTTATAAAGTTTGTTCATGGTTATATTTTTTAATTGGCTTTATGAGAAATAAAGTGGGTGAACAATTAAAAGGGCTCATTATGTAATTAAATGAAAAGTGCATTTATTTTCATTTAATGACTTGTTAATGAGCATTCAATATGAGCCATAGATCTCAATGTGTCAAGATCTAATCTTGACCACTGAACTTGACAGAGTTGTTAACCTTGAACAAAACTAGGAAAAATGCATCATTTCTCATTCATTGTTTCATGAGAGGATTGGAGCAAGTCAAGTTTTTGGGAGAGGAGAAAATTGCAGAGGGCATGATTTCCAAGATGGGGACCATACAGCAGGGGCACGATTTTCAAGACTTTGGCATGCACTTCGAGGAGGTACAGCATTTAATGCTGTTAATTGCCAGCATGAAAATCGAGGTGCAGCATTTAATTAACCAGCATGCTGTTCGAGGCATTTCTGGGCATGCATTTTGAGGAGTGCAAAACGCATTTCGAGGAGGAGATTCCTGCTATTAATGAGCATTAAATTCATGTAGTGGTCATACAGAGTGATACTATTCTTAGCAAGTGTTTACAAGCTGTTCGGGACACAAACTTTGAGATAAATTACAATCAAACCTGCACAAGAAAAGAGGAGGCTGTACAGGCTGTTTCTGTCAGTGGGCACAAATTTCAATGCCATTCATTGTCTGGTTGTGAGATAAGTTTACTGCTACTAATTGTTTTATTGCTGTACATTTTTTTCTTTTCAAGAAGAAAGAATAATAAATCATCTCTCTCAAACAGGTTTTCCCCTTGGGGGGGTTTCCTGGGCAGTTTGCCAAAATTCCTGAGTTTTCATTTTATGGTGTGGTTGATATTTTATTTTCTGTTCATTAAAAGAGAGTAAAAGAAATTTCAAGTGTTTCATTTACTGTATTGTTTATGAGAAGAAAGCCCTAACTTGCAGCTAAAATAAGATTTGGGGTTGGGCATTAAACAATATGCACAATTAAAATTGAAAACGGGTTGGGATTTAAAAGTTTACATATACAAGCCTAGAGCTCCAAAGGGGTGACCAATGTGTCATGAGTAGGTGGCATATGTGTGGATCTATTTCTCCTAGGGCGTTTCACCTAGGAAGCTTCAAACCCCAACCTATCTATATCAATAATCTTAATGGAACTACGCAAGGCACCCTTTATGTGAGAAATGCCAAACATCCCAAAGTATAAAACATGTCAAGGCAAAGTTATTAACACTTCAAAACATAGGGAGGCCCTAACTTGATGGGTTCCCACTCTCCATAAAATCCACTAAGTGGTGAATAATTGTGTCAACGCTAAGCAAGAATGCTCCAAGCATGCCAACAATGTCAAGAAGAGCAAAGCACATCATCATCAAGATATCACCTGTTAGAAACATGTTATGTCATCCATCAAAACTCCGTAAAGAGACCTTATCCAATAGCTACTAGCAACAACCCAACATCTAATCAATCAAAGGAGAGCAACATCTCACATCTACCCCAGTCCATCTAATGAATCATCCTACAAGCTCAATCTGTGTGATCAAAATCACAAATGTAGCCCTCATACAATATGAGGGGTAACATGCCGTAACATTTATATAGTGGTTGTTATCATATTTATAGTAGTTGGGCTACTAACAGTCTCAAACCAGTTGTCCAAGGCCAGAGCCAACCCTTTACATGAGTTGAGCATTCAATGCCACATTGATGATCGTGGACAGAGTACATTCAGAGGCAGCAAGACTATTCGGAGCAGTGTTATCATAGTGCCCTTGTCACTTATGGGCCCTCTTCATAATCCCGGAGGGACATTTGTTATTGCCGTTGGTTCACTTTATCAGAGCAGCAGAGCATCCAGATGATTCATCTTTCCTTGCTATCCATATGTCAGAGGTATTCCAGATCCAGTTAACTGAGCAAGTATATGGCATGAGGTTTCTGCTCATCATGTTTCTTAGTCATCTTAGTAAATGTGACTTGGCATGTGTATTTAGCATTGGTGATCATAGTCTTTTGGTTCCTTGAGGACTTGTGATTTGAATGGTTAAGAGGTAGTAGTGTAAGACTCTGGTATATGCTCACTAGTACGATTAGCTTCTATTGAAACTACAGCATTCTTCATTTTGTCTGAAATCACCTTCACTTGTCCTCCCGTCCATCTATTGTTGCATACTGCACAGTGCAAACTGCAACACTTTGACTTGGATAAGCTAGATGTGCTTAAAGACTTTCCCCCACTGTGACCTCTATGCTAGGGGTGTCTCCCTCAATCCTCAAAGCAAGTTTTCCTCATCAAAAATGATAAAGCCACAAATGGTTGTGTCTGTCAACACAAGCCCTAGATGAAAGCCACAAATGGTTGTGTTTCTCAACACAAGTAAAATCAAAATAGGGCCATGAAATGAAATAAAAGAAAGTTGCAATTGGTTGTGTCTCTCAACCGGTGTTATCAGAACCGGTCTGGTTCGGGCAAAACTGGTCGTCCTAACCGGTTTAGAGGCTTTGTTGATCCGGTTCAGGACCCAAACTGCTTGACCCGAAAAATCAGTTCTAACCTCGAGTGAATTGGTCGGTTTCGTATGGAACCGGCCCAAAACCGCCAAACCGGATGAACATGCTGGTTTTGACTGGTTCCATACGAAACTAGTCCAGTCTGTACTGTGTCGTACAACAGCATCTGGGGACCCACAGGAACATCTAATGTAACCCTAAGCCCCTAGTGATGGTCAGGTGCCAGCATTTGAAAATGAAGATCTGTATGGAACCGGCCCAAAACCGCCAAACCGGATGAACATGTCGGTTTTGACTGGTTCCATACGAAACTAGTTCGGTCTGTACTGTGTTGTACGACAGCATCTGGGGACCCACGGGAACATCTAACCTAACCCTAAGCCCCTAGTGATGGTTAGGTGCCAGCATTTTAAAATGAAGACCTTTCTTGGTTGGATTTGGACCCACTTCTAGAGGTTTTACCTTCAAGGCTAAGGGAATCTAGTGGGGCTCAGAATCCCACTCTAGTCGAGGATGAAGAGGATGAGGAATTGGATGAGGATGATTAAGCCCTAGTTTTCATGTTATCAGATTATAGTTATTCATTAGTACTATACTTATTTTTTGGATTGTAGGGGTCATTTACAGCCTCTTTGTTGATGTATTTTTGTTCAAAACTTCAAAGATGTATTGCACTTGGTGCTATTTTGGTTATTTGCACCTGTGTTTGCTATATATATGAGAAACTTTGCATATTTGTGTATTAATGGTTTAGATTCATATGTGTGCACATGAATATATATGTTTTTATATTAAATATGCCTATTTTATGTATTTTTTAGTCTACCATTTTTTTTCTCATTTTTTTTCCCGTTTCGATCCGATTTCCAATCTAGTTCACATTTTGGGCTCTACCGATTCGATCACCGGTCTGGTTCCGATAACATTGCTCTCAACACAGAGAATGAAATGGAAAAGGCTATAAATAAAATGCATCGCAATGCATAAATGCTATATCTGAAGAAATACAGGCCAAATGAAAGTCCAGAGGGAAGAAAATGAGCTTTGCTTCTCTCAATAAGGGCGCTAGGCACTCCCGAAACAAAGGTTCGCGAGAACAAGCGCGTAGCAGTGTCATTATTACTTTGGGAGGTTATATAAATCTATAGAATACAATAGGTAGCCTCCACTACCGTAGTCTCTCTAATCACGGCTAAGTAGTTAAATAAGGTAGCCTTATAAACTGGGATATTTTCCCGGGGAAATCCAGGATGCTAGGAGGGAAATGCTCCGTTGGGTGGGGGACCACTTAGTCTTGCCTCACGAAATCGGGGGTTTGCACTTACTCATTATGGGGTCCCCGGGAAGACAGAAATCCCTCATTTTGGAGCTCCTGTCAAAGTCCCTGCGGATCTACTTTCCCCTTTTGGAGCTCAACAATTTAGCAGGAGCAAAACAGAACTGGGATCTTTGGGCCTTTGATGGGATATCAGACTTGCAATGAACGACAAGTAATTATTTTAAAGTCTTACAATGAATAGCAAGCAAGGATACTTGTTAGAGTCTATAGTAGGCCTTCTAAGCACTCTACCCATTTGTGAGATACCTCCATTCCCTAGTGTTTCTCTATCCAGCAGATGTCAGCTTGGTTTTCTTTTCCCCCTATATCTGAGAGTCCATTAAGTTTGTCCAATAAGTCAAGCAATCACTAAGCCTAGCCTTGTTCCATCCCATTTCACCCAACTTAATGAGGAATGATCTCTTTTGTAGATTGGATTGAATGTGAAAGTGAGTATATGGTAGGGAATTCATTTTGACCATGAAACTGTTTTAGTTATTAGTCCTATTTATGTATTTATTGTATCGATCACAATTGTTCCAGGCTACTAATACTTTCTGTATACTGCTAATATGATTAGGAATATACTACTTGCACCTCTTGCATGCAAAGACACTCGGTTTCTAGCTCAATCAGTGTTTTGATCAGTTTTGACCTGGTCAACCTTGTTGACTTGGTCAACGAGCAAGACTCGTAGAAGGATGTGGCTACTATGGTTCGATTGATGTATTTTGGTGCATTGGAGGCCAACCAGACCATTCCATGCTTCAATTTATGAAAATTTGCTCATTATCATTATTTTTATAAAGTCGGTGGGCAAATTTTTAATTAAAAATGGTTGAAATTATTCACAGATGCTATTACAGGTTGCTCCATGTTGTATGAGTAGTCACCATTGATGGATTTGATACTTCTAAGTTCAACTCTACAATTATTTTAGTGTTTCAGGAAAAGAAAGATGATGTTATGAGCAGATTGAGTATTACAGAAGATATCAGCAGTTTAATTACAAATGAACAAAGTGACCATGGCTTAGCAAGTGAAACAGAAGGTAAGTGAATAGCAACAAGGTGATTTGGGTTTGTTCTTATGGCTCCATAGGTTCTCCGGAGACATTTTTCACATGGGTTCTTCATCATTGGGCTCCACACTCCAGTTTTGCTTCCCTTAGGCAAATCAGACTTCCTAGACGAGGGTGCATTTCTAGTCAATGTTGTACCATGTTATATCTTACACTTTGTGGAAAGACTTCGACTCTTGGATTAAAGTAATAGAAAATCTTCTTTGGTAATTACTTGTGATCTTTTTGAAGAAGTTCGGGAATCTTTTTGTCTTTCCTTCCCTTTGACACTAGAGATCCATCTTTTATCTATTAGCAAAATCGTTGTGTGTATTTATATGCAGGAGAAGGGCAATTTTGGGAGGGTGTTGGCGTTTTCTCCCTTTCGATAGGTTCAGACCCTTGTTTGTCTGTCAACAAAGCCCCAGATATTGGCCCGACAGAGCAAGGCTCAGTCAGCAGAACCTACGACGCAGATGCAGTCTCACCCGAGATATCTCTTATGGGTAACTGCCAAAATTGTTTGTCTGTCAACAAAGCCCCAGATATTGGCCTGACTGAGTAGGGCTCAGTCAGCAGAACCTACGACGCAGATGCAGTCTCACTCGAGATATCTCTTGTGGGTAACTGCCAGAACCAGGTTTCTGCAGTTGGGTGGGGATTTTTCTTCTTACAGCACCTTACCAACTCGCTCAATCGAAGTCGGTGGTTGTATTACTTACTCTTAGTGTGTGCATTCAAGATGTTACTCTACTTACCCGTCAACAGAGATTACAATAGTTAATATAATTCCTTAGTAGCGATTCCAACTAACAACATTGTGTCATATGCATATAAGAAATCATTCATAAGCAAATACACATACACTTATTCACAACATACATTCATTCGACATAAACACATTCATCAAATATACACATAGACAACATTTAACGTGGAAACCCATTTAGGAATAAACCACAAAGGCGCTCTTCATCTGGCATGAGAAATATATGGCACCTTTCGTCTACACACTTAGCTTGCAGACTCTGTTCTAGATCTTCTATACAATCTATACAAACTTCTCTCTCCTCTCATGCTCTCTAGTCTCTCATCTCCGAAGTTTCCTCTCTCTATCTCTCTACTGTCGATCCACACACGGCCTGGATCACTCTCCACTCTACAACTCTTCTACTCTTCGACTCTTCAATAGCTAAACTCTAAGACAAGAGCCAACAGAGACCAATACATACCCACAGACAGGCAAACCAACCTAGAAAACGTCAGAGAGCCAAGGAACACCCAAACGCCTAACACAGCTTGGGCAAAGAGTGTAACCCGCACACAACTTAGGTTCTTCCTTTTATAAGCTCTTACCTTTCATAATCAACCGACTCTATTATGTTAGCCGAAAGGTTGTCATTCTTATTCTCGTACATTCAGTTACAACTATCAGTAGGAACTATCGGTCCAAAATACAAAGATGCTTTATACCCCAAAGTATGTGTGACTCTAGCCGACTTCTTACCCGCAATCTCTGGGGCTGTCCTTTTCATCTGTTGCACGTCTTCTTTTATCGTGGTTCCTTCCGTCGCGGCTGCTCTCATCGCAGCTTCCCTTCTATCGCAAATTCTTCCCTAGTGGTTGCTTCTATCACAGCTTCCTCTACAGCTGCTTCTTCTATCACAACTCTTGCTCCCACAACTGCGTTTTGTCACAACTCTTTCCTCTGTTGCAGCTTTCCTTCTATCGCGATCAGAATCTTTATATTCCCGAGCAAAATTCTAGCTGAATTCTACCTATCCTTCCCTAGGGCCATAGGCCCCCAACACTCACCTGTGGCTTGTTTTGAGCCACACTAATCTGAAGCCTCTGTTGTGATGATCTTACTTTCAAAAATTCTAATCACTATCTGTGCAGTCTCTTCCTGTACTTATGCTTCTTTCTTCTTCAAATCCTCCACAAGATCGAAACTGATGTGTTCCGAAGGTGCAAGTCCTACTGACTCTACTGCTTGTCGCACTTTCTGATGTACAAGCTCAATAAGACCTTGGCAATCCTCTTTTGTTGTTGTGTCCGCAATGTCATGACTTGTTGTACTTTCTTCATCTCAACAGCCTCAGCTATTTTCTTTGCTAATGGCAGCTTCTTCATCTGGTTCACCTCTGTCTCAGCAGTACGCAGTTGCTCTGTGACTATCTCTAACTCCTCATCATCGATCAAAGCTTCCCACATCTGAGAAACTTGTTCGACCGCCTTGGCACACAGTGCCTCTACTTCTTCGATCTTCTTCACAGCCTCTATTGTTGTTTGTCTTATTTCTTCCAGTATTCGAAAGGTTACTTCTTTAGAACGTTAGGGCCAACAAGGGAATAGATCATCAATGTCACCAAATATATCCTGGGCTTCTTGTAAAGCTCATCGACATCATCGGATATATCATGGGCTTGTTGTTAAGTTGAAGACGACGTCACCAAATATATCTTGAGCTTCTTGTAAAATTGAAGGCGACGTCGCAGTCTCTTGTCATTATTTACCGTTATCTGAACTCGTGTTCGGAACGACTGATTTTACCAATGGATACTTTGCATTTTGGCGATTCTGCTCTTTGGTGCATCGGATGGTTTTGGCGAGATACCGTCTGGTAGCCTAATTTCAACCTCTGCTTCTTCCTCTTCCTGCAGTGGTGCTGTTGGTCCTTTCTTCTTGCGGGTACCAGATTGCTTCCTCATTGATATAACGAAAGGACCCAGTGGGTCTGGTCTTAACCTAACTGGAGAAATTACCGGACTCTATGACACTTCCCTTGCAACCATGACTTCTAATGGGACAAATCCTGCCATGTCTTCGATAATAGCCATGGGCAACGATGTCTCATCGGCGGATTCTGCAACTGTATTGGTACTGGAAATCGAAATAACCATACTCTGCAGAAAAACTGAATTCAGCTCTTGCAGTTGCAGACGGCAATCTCTCGCTCAAATACAATAGAATGGAAACCAAAACTTGGGCGCGAAGGTGATAACGTCTAGTCATTCGATCAATCAGTCCTTCACATGCTCGAACAATGAATGGAAAGATGGCAGCGATATCCGTCACATGGGTCGATCGTCCGAGTCATCATACGAAAAATCGCCACACAAGTCGTCGCTCACTTGTCACATCAATGGTAGTTATTGTGCAATAATGACGAAAGTGACCAAAAAGCACGCCATCAAAATCGCCCGCGTTTTTTAATTAATTATGGCCAGCTGTCCTTGCGACGCAAATTCATCTTGTGACAACTCTTTTTTTTCTTCGAATTGTATTCAACCTTCGACATTTTTCTTTCGTTGAGACAGAGGGCCAATCTTCGCCATCATTTCTCCTCTTGCGACATACAAAGAGTCCGCGACAGTTTTCCTCTCTCTACGATGCGTTTGATTTCTTAGTCTGAAAAAAAAATACTCATAAGATTTTACCTTCTTTTTTCTTTTTCATTTTTTTAGTCAACCAAGTCATAGCTATCATGATAAGGCTTTAGCTGACTTCCATTTACCAATCCTCTGACAAGTGTTCCATCCAATTTTTGCAATTGCACTGATCCTCCGTCAGTGATATGAATTACAATATACGGTCCTAGCCAGTGTGTTTTCAGCTTACCCGGATGCTTTAAAAATTTGCTACCATACAAAAGAACAAGTCCTCTGACTTGAAATCGCTTATGTGACAGTCTTTCCTCGACAACTCCAACATCTGTCATCTCTGTAATCGCAGCAATCCTTAGGCTAGGTACAATGTATTCCATCGGCATCATAACTTCTTGTCCATACACCAAGTGAAATGGAGTTCGGCTTGTCAACTTTTTACAGGTCGTGCGATATGCCCACAATACTACGAAAATTTCCTGATCCCAGTCATCTCTTTGGACGTTGCAAATCTTTGTTAACGCATTCTCTAGGATCTTGTTAAATGCTTCGAGAGCACCATTCGCTTGAGGGTGATATGGCGTTGTCTTCCTATGGTAGATATGAAATTCTTCAATCAATTAATCACTTATGAAAATTTTCAGGCATCCAAATCTAGTCACAATATTTCCAAACAAAAACTTAGCAGCAGTACAATCCCTTACTAATGTTGCTTCATCCCATCTAGTCAGGCAATCGGTCGCAGTAATAATGTATCTTGCACCTGTTCTCTTCCCTGTTGGGTTAATAGGTCCCACAAAATCAACAACCCATTTGTCAAATGCCTGCAAAGAGTGTTGTATTGCCGAAAGAAAATGTGTTTCAAGTGCTCTTGGTCAATTTTAGATTAAAATGGAGATGAGTGAATTAACTTAGGGGGAAGGGAACTCCAAATATACCCGAAGGTACGAGGAGTATGTCCAAAACCCTTATCCGATGCGGCTCCCCGCAAGGAATATGTGGGTTGGTTGGACTCTCTGAGACGTGTTCAACACTACACCAACAAGGGTGTAGCCTAAAGGTGTCTCAAGGTCACTACCCAGTTGTTCCCGCTTCCTTTGTGGATTTGCCACTGCAACGGATCAAATGGAGGCATTGGATTTTCGCCTGGGGAGGTTAATTGAAATGTGAAAACTAATTAAGCTAGTCACCCACGTTACTTTTGATGCAGCCAACTGTTCGGTCGAACCACAGCAGGTGCAAAGCATACACAACGGAGTCTAAGTGATTTTTAAGGATTTTA
This sequence comes from Pseudotsuga menziesii, assembly GCA_001517045.1. Lineage (NCBI taxonomy): Eukaryota > Viridiplantae > Streptophyta > Pinopsida > Pinales > Pinaceae > Pseudotsuga > Pseudotsuga menziesii. The sequence goes on along the minus strand of LPNX010378698.1, from coordinate 189,456 downwards.
TGATTTGTGTGTTTGTTAAAAAGAAAAAAATGACCTCCAAGAGTCTCTTTCGGTTCAAGTTAACCTCAATCACGAAAGCAAGGAGGGGTCATTTTTATTATGTTAAAGTGAAATAAATTGAAAAGCAAGAAAGAAAGACAAGTTATCTAATTAATCCTAACACGCATCTCTTTCCCCTTTCGAGTAACTCGGGAAGTCGTGGGGTAAGTACTAGTATTACTTTGATTTAACAAGATATGGAATGATATAACATTTATCAAAGTATACTATCCTGCAAAAAAGAAATAAACTAAAGAAAAGCATAAAAATGCAAAAAAAACAAAAAAAGACAAAGACGCGGATCTCCCCTGGGGGGTGGGGAGTGGGCTCGAAAAAGCCTACTCTGGATATCTTTTATTTATCGCGGTTACAATATTAGAAGAAGTCCTCTTTGGTCGTTGTTATCTGGGATGCAAAGGCTTACAAAAGGTGAGAAACGAAAACCCTGAAGTAGGGGGAACCCCTGGGAAGCTCCGGATAGCCAAAAAGTGTATTTTCGGATAAAGTTTCATTCTCCTTTTCGATGGGCCTTGTTATCACATATATAGTAGCCAGGTTACCATATTCTATTTTTCAGACACAGTACATTTTTCAGCCAGATCTCTTACATATGAGATGCTGAGATGAGCAATTTTGACGGATCATTATTGTATTGGTGGACTATTGTACTCTCCCATGTCAGGACTGAATCTCAAGACACTCAGATCTGAGGACCGATGTAGCCATTTAGTCATTACAGAGCAATTATTGATGCCCAATTTTATATCAGTGTTTTCTCATTGGACAGATGATGTTTCAGATGTATTATATGCATGATTATGACTCAGCTTTTCATATTGTGTTATGGTTATCATTGCTCTTATACTCATCTTTGTGACATGTATTAACATGTAGTGTCATGATCTGGCGGTCATAATAATATGGACTTGGATGTATTTGTATTTATGTATTGATGTCCCTACTCTGACTTTGAAGTTCCTGATCTATACTCATTGGTTTTACCCTCCCTAGGGAGAATAGAGGTAGTCATTCCCACCATTGTTTTGGCTTGCTGGTGTTGGCTTCATCATTCATTGTCTCCACCCATCCATTACCTTCCAGTTTAGTTTTCAACCCGAATGACTTCTTGACTTATGGCATGGAGGACCTTTTCCCCCGCTAGAACCTTTGTTGGACAAGCTTCCTTGTTTATATTGTGTCTCGGCTCTGAGTTGGTGACAAAACTTGCCTTTGGTGAGTTGGATTGTATGCCTAAATCATTCTCGTCGGTTGTCCTGATGTTTGGCACTGTGCAGAACTCCCCCTGGTCACTTGAGATGTTGTTGGCTAAAACTGAAAGCTCATGTACTACCTGCATTGGAAATATTATATATGCGCCCATGGAAAATGAAAATGCTAAAACTGTGTTTCTTAACATATGTGAAAAAGGGCAAGAGCAATGAAATGCTAAAATACCCCTTGAAGGGTATAAGAAAAGGTCCAAAATAGCAATGGTTAAAAATATGTTATACCCAAATATTGTTGACCTTATAAAATAAATATGTCCCGGATGAAAGCTACGATTAGCTGTGCTTTTAAGCACTGGTGAAGTCCTAAAGGGTCATATAGACCAAAAAGGCCATGGAAATAAAATTGATGATCCTAATGAAACTGGATCAAGCTTGATGTAGTCATGATGCCTAAGTTAAATAAGCACTCTCTAAACAAATCATTTATTTGTGAGGCACTACCATTCCCTGTGTTGTTGTTTGTCCGGCATTGGTTATAGTGAGTATTCCCTTTCCATATCCAAAGTGTCATGACGTTAAGTAAGAAGTCATCATTTGCCTTAGCCTTGTCAATTTCATCCTTCACCCTTCACTAGCAAGTTGACTACAACTATGAAGTGAGTATAGTCCTGAAAGTCTAGTCTGAGTAATAATAAATAAAGCCTTATATATGTATTGGTTGATGCACCGCCAGTGAAATGACTGCTATTTGTTGTGATTGTTGCTTGAATGAGTTGTAGAGCATGTCTTAGCCTTATAACACTTGCAGCAGATGGATGATAGTCTGAGTTATTATTGGTGTCTGATCATTTACAGATGGTTATATTGTTTATTGGATATGGTTGATGATCAGGTAGAGACTTGTGAGGGGTATGAGTATATACCCTAGATGGATTGGGACTCTCTGAGTCTAAGGAGATAGTTTATTTCCATTTCCTAGCACTTGTAGATATGATCAGGCTCATTCTGGCTTTCTGATGCAGTTTTTCTTCACAGGTTGATATGTCTGAGTAGGGAGATGTTTCAGTTGGATCTCCTAGGGCGTTGTATGGGCACAGGGGGTGCAGCCACTTGTTTGTACCATAGTACCCCCATCCCAGAGAGCCTGGTGGGATCAGTTTGACAACGCAGACACCTTAGGAGGCTGTTTTGGCAGGTTCACGTTTCCCAAGGCAGATTAAAAAATTATTAAATGGCTATTGAAGAAATCGATTTGGGCTACTGAGGCAAGGAAATGACATGGGATGAGTCATAATGATGAGAGTGATGTCCTCCACACCTTCTCCAGCAGTTGCAGCACCTGATTAGGCCCACACCTAATTTTTGGGCATTTTTATATCATTTTCTGGAGCTTTTGGGAGGCTCACGATTTCCTCAAGGAGGCACAAAGTCAAAGAATCAAAATATTATATTATTTTATTGTGCCATGGGGACACCCAAAGGGAGTTAGTCAACACTCCATCGACCCACCATGTGCTTCATTTATTTCTTGTTGAGTGGGGTACCCTCTTTATGGGTGATTTAGTCCACTTTGGTACTTTATGGTTATATTGATCCATGTATTGTATGTTGAGCTCATCTCAACCATTGATTAGAACATTTTATCTTTTAAACTTAGCCACTCGTTTTGAAAGTGGTTAGGATTCAGTTATGATTGTGGTTCTCTCATTTCTATTTAAAGGAGAGAGCTTCTCATTTGTCAGGGGTCTTTGCCTCTTGGATCTGAATAATAAAAAGACTTTTTTGTGGAAATTTTTTGGATCTACTTTGCATCTGATGTTCTCAAATGGTGATTGGCTAATCTTATGCTTCCTAGCATTGTGGAAATTCACGTGAGATCTATATTTTTCTGCTGTCATTGTTTTGCCTACAGGAGGGCGTTTTGGCTGGAGCATTTTTGCAAGGGGACCTCAACTCGCTCGATTCTCTTCGTCTTGGATCAAGGGGTTTTCATTAGTTTCATTGTGATGTATGATTACTTCGTTTTACTTTCTTGTAGCATTTGGTTTCTGTATCTTGTATTGGAAAATCTGATATTGTTGACGTTTGCTCATGCATGATAGGGGGCGCATTGGTGGCTTGTGGCTTACATCCTTCATAGAAATCATTGGGATCTTCCAGAATTGATCGGGATAGCAAAGATCATCACTGTTTAAGACTTCTACAAGCATTTCCAGGAAAGATCTAACAAGTAAGTCTCTTCTCTTCAGATCTTATTCCATTGTACCTTGCTTTACTTAAATTTTTCTGAAAACTCCTAAAATACTAAAAACCCTAAAAAGCACTAAATCTGGGAATCGTCCAATCTTTAGCCAAACCATTTATGGGTTTCATAGATCGGGCCTTACCTTCACCAAATCTACTGCAACGCTGGTCAAACTCCTGCTGGTTTGACCTAGATCTGATTTTTAGCCAGAAAACTGCATAAACCCCCACTGAAATTTTGACCCACTAGGGTTTTGACTTTTTCTGAATTCTGACTTCACAAACGGATAGATCGAGTCCCACACAGTCCAAATCACCCTCAACGTTGTCCAAATTCTTGGCAGTTTGACCTAGATCTGAGTTTTTGACTGAAACAGCCCTAGCACCCTCACTGAAAACTGGACTTTTCCGAAATTGACTTGTTCTGAAATCTGACAGGATAGGCTAATAGATCAGGGCTTGAGCTCTTCGGAACACCCCCAACGCTGAGCTAGTTCCTGCCAGGTTGCCCTAGATCTGAAAAACTAGTTTTCACCCCCTAGTCCCCCTCATCAAATTTTGACTTTTCCAGATCTGATCTTTTCTGAAATTTTCTGATTTGGGTTTGTAGATCGGGCCATCCTGATCTCATTTCCCCTCCAACGCTGAGCTGACAGTCTCTTGGTGGCTACAGATCTGCAGATCTGCTTCTCCAAGCCCTAGCGCTAGCCCTCCTCCTGCTGGATCTCCTGTAACCTGAGTTTTTCGGGCCAAATCCTTTTCTGGGTCGATAGATCAAGGTATATCCCAGGTGGGTTCACTGAAACGTTGTGTTGATGCCGACTCCATTGCCCAATGCATTAAAGGCACTAGTCTCCTATCTCTAACGCTAGCCCTAAATTGAGCTTACTCCCATTCAGTTGCCAACATTCATTGATAACTCAAGTTACCTATCTTTCATTGAGTCTGTCTCCTTGGTACTAGACAGTCCCAACTCTGTCTTTGCTCACCCTGTCACAGTTACATTTCCCAAGACAATGGTCATCTCCATCAGTTGCTAGTACCTAAACCCTAGAGCTAGGGTTTCCATTTACCTTGCAGCTTACGTACCTCAAAGCCCCATTTGATCTGTTCTGATGTCTAGGTCTAATCTCTCCTATCGAGAGTAGATATGGGTCTCCCCCGTTGTTGTCTTGGACTTGGATAACATAAAGTGAAGGCTGCCTTGATTGGCGTGACAACCATCCATTTGGGAGTCTAGGCAGTCTTGGTTCCAACCCTTAGTTGCTTGCCCCTCTACCATCCATCCTGAATCCACCTCACACAGACAACTACAAGGCGGGTGATAACAGGCCTAATAAAAACCAGCAAGCAAATGCCGGTAAAAAGTGCCCAAAAACACTTTGGAAGTGTCTTGGGACAACACAAAAAACTTGTAAAAAATTTCTAAGTTAAACTAGAAAAAAGATGCGAAAATTAACCTAGGAAAGCGGGCTTTCCTTGGGATCTTGGCTTGCTTTTTGGGCAGCCAATAATATTTAGCACTTTATTGCAAGATATATCATTAGACTTTAAAGAAAAACTATTTTATGCAAGCTAGAGATTTTTCCTACAATGCCTTTGCAAAACATAAAATTTCTTAGGCCATATCTACTTTGAATGAGATGAAAACTTAAGCACTTGCTAGATCTGAGCTATTAAATCTTGAAAAAACGAGATCTAGACAAAGATTAGTATTTTAATGCATAGATCTAAGTAAACAAGATATGAAACCGAAGAGAATATTGATTTTAAATAAGAGAAAGGAGAGACAAAGGGTGTGTAGCCGCAAAGGGTTTGCTTGGAAACTTCGTAGTGAAATGCCGACGGGCTATGTCGTTCGTATTTGTTTGAAGTGGAGTGGAGTCAAACTAGATCCACACCTCTTCAACACTAGGAATCCTGAAACTCAACCAAACACTTGCAATACCCATGAGATCTTGAAACATATACAAAAAAGAAGTAAATAACATATGTAAATAAACTTATTAACATGCAATATTTGGCCTCTAATCATACATGATAACATAGAAACTAAAGTAAACTTACTTACAATTTCTATTCCTACTGATTTGGAGTAATCCTTACAGGCAAGATTTATATCAAGAATAATGCAAGAAAATTGGACAAGTACACAGTTTTACCTCAATAAAACATGACAATCTTAGCCCACACAAAGTAACACACCACCATTAGCCTCCAAAGCTTCTTTTTATTATCAGCAAAATAGCAAAAGTATGACAAATACAATAGCTTGTGCTCTCTTCTCAAGACCCAACTAGTTTGTGAGAGAGGCAGAGGCTTTATTTATAGCCAGAGCAGGCACCTGGGGGGCACCACCAACATTGAAGATAAACTCGAAGCTTATCTAAGTTAAACAAGTGATTTGAGGGACAAGTCTGAGTTTGAGAGAAGTGATAACATAGAGGAGGCACCACCTCCCATGCGGTAGGCGACCTCACTCTACCTATTTTCCATTACATAAAACGCCAATCCAATCATCCCCACGTGCGAGTTCAAGAGGGTGGCGTCATCCCTCTACCTAATCCATCCGCATCTCCCACCAAACTATATGATATATCATAATTAACATAACCAAGGTTTTCCACACCTCACATGGATGAGGGGTCCACACTCCACATGCTAACACATCTTCAATAGAGCTAGCGAGAACCCCCGTGATAGTTGACGTCATCCACTTAATAAAACCACATTAATAAACCAAAGTTTAAATCTTTCAAGTGGAGAAGGCCGCATGCTCATGGGGGACCCATTCCATGTCATCCCATCTCTTTAATATTTTAATTTTTTGACTTTTTCAACCCTGCCTTTTTGTGCCAATTTGATGCAATTTAGCATTAAAATGTTGTTTTGATGCTCCGTTAGCTGAATAATGCTCCACAGGGTGTTTCGGTTGCCGAAACATAGGAAAAGTGGCCTCTGGGGTAAAGAGAATGCTCTGTGTGAAAAGGAGCATCCCCACACCAAAAAAGGATACCACACCTAATAGAAAGTTTTTAATTAAACCATTAAAAATGGCCTAATTTTGTGAGAAAAAAATTATTTTCTCGGAATCAAACGAAACTCTAGGGGGACCTAGCACATGTCCATACGACTCAATTCAAATGCCTAGCATGTTGAAAAACACTGACACGAAGGCTCTAATAACCTCCTAAGGCCTAACCACCAAGACGACTACCCCCACTTTGGTGGTGTGAGTGAAAAACTCAGAAATTATTAGTCTTTTGTTCAACAACCAACAATAACCAAGGAAAAAAACACTCTGGGCTAGTCGGCTTGATGCTCAAGTCTGGGAAGCCGAGCCTTTTATAAAAATTGACCATGCTAGCACATTTTTTACAATTTCCCCAAGGGGGCATGAACATGTGTTACAAAAAGTTCGAAAAGACTCCCAAAAAAAGCCTAGCATACTTCTAAACCCTGAAGAATTAACAAGTATACTTGTTCCACTTCGCCGACTCACTTGAAAAAACCACCAAGTACAACTTAGGTGGTAATAGGGTCAAACCAAGAATCAAGCCACTTTAAGCAACTCACCCATAATCATTTTAAATTGACCAAGAGCACATCGTAAAACATTTCCCTTTCAGCATTTCTCTTTCAGCACCAGTCTTGTATTAGATTGAGTATTTCATTTCAAGCATGTGATTTAATATGTTGTTAGAATAATCTGCTTCGAATGCTCTTGTTTTCAGTTAATGAACTGCTAGATTTCTTTGTTTTGCTCAACCTTAGTTATTTTTTAGGGACCACCCCCCCTTGGCTTTGCTAGGAGTTGGCCTAGACAGAGGAGTTAAGTGTTTAGTGATAGAAACTTGGCTCGTGACTTACCCCCAAGGACGCACCCAGTGGCTTGTAGATTTATGCCACATAACCTGAGGTGCGTATTAGGCGGCAATAGTTGGCACATGAATAACAGGGTTGGACTATCAGGCTAAATTAGCAAATAGTTCCTAGACATTTGGGGTAGTAGTCTAGCTCTTATGGATCTCCACCTACTCCCTACATGTACCACACCCTGGTGTGGTCAAGATCAAGTTGGATGTGAGCAGATGGTGGTAAGATGCAACAAACCAGTTGTGGTACTCTTCATCTATCACAGTTTGTTTTAACACCTAAAACCAATTCTCTAGCAGCATTTTGGGCCTTGATGAGCCAAATGAGGTACCTTAGGTGCAAATATTCTGAAATTGTTCGTTGTTGACAGCGTCGTGTAGGTGAATACTACTTCACTAACAAAGGAATCCTCGTCGTTGCGATCCATATAAACAGTGATGGAAACCGGATGGCCTATCCAATTTCTTGGCATTTTTCACAGCTTACCTTTACTATAGTGGCTAGATGGTCAACTCAGTTGAATATGTCCACTTCATGGGAAACTGCTTTGGTTGCTTCTAGCATTTCTAATGTTATGTTGAACAACCAACCAAAACTAGTAAGACAGAGAAAAATTATTATCATTTTCCATTTGATGAGGGGGTTGGTGACCTTATTGGTGACCTTGTTGATGATTAACCCCTTGGAATTTTTTCCCTTCAGGATTCCTGTAAACTCTTCGACTAAGTCTAAGAGTTTAGTTGCCATGGCAACCAGTTCTCCTTTGTTTGGTAGACCAGTGATGTGGCAAATCAAGGAGTCGTTTATCTCTTCAACTAAGTCTAAGAGTTTAGTTGCCATGGGAACCAGTTCTCCTTTGTTTGGTAGACCAGTGATGTGGCAAATCAAGGAGTCGTTTATTTCCATTGGCTCATCTAGCCATATCTTCCCATTGTGGTAGCTACTCACGACAAACTTAGTAGCTAGCTCATTAAGGTTGACATGGCTAGCTAATCGCAACACGTTCAGGTAATGTCAGATTTTAGCAACGACCAATCTGTTGGCTTTCGCTATCCATTTGCTTTCTCGTATTCCCCATTCTCTGAATTTTGTCCATTGTTTTCCCCAATTATACGTATCTTCCTTTGCTTTCTTGATTTTATTGCGTTAGGCTTGTAGGGGTGTCAATGTCAATTCCTCTCGTTGTGCTTTCATATTTTCCTCCATTGCCTTTGGTTTAGCTTAAGGTCCGACTTTGTTGGGTGCCATTTCTATTTATTGGTTATCTGCAATCTGGAAGTTTGTTTGCGAGAAGGTAGTTTTTGGTATTGACTACATGCGCTCTAATTTGCAACATAAGCTTTGCCAACAATCTTCTAACGCTGGCAAATTTATAGGCACGGAAGTATTTATTGTAAGTAGGTGAGCAGAGTAATTGCAATTTTGGTGCGAGATAGCAACTTCGCACACTCAACAAAACTTGCAGTGAAAGCTTGGTTCGTGATCCGGTCGATTCACTTGATAGTCGGCGATGTACCCATCCATGATTATCTTCTCAGTTGTTCGTCAACCGATGGGATGTGATCTTCTTCTAGATATTTCCATCTATTCAGTTGGTTGTGCCAGTCGCCATGGCAGTTTCTCATCTCCTTTGACCAGAGTTAGGATATAAGGTCGACTACTTCTAGGACGATGCATGCTCGTACTCCATAGGGATGACTCTTCTTCCCAGTAAAATGTCATTGTGGTGAAGTTCTTTTCTACTACCAAAGTCCATGTCTCAATCTCTTTATATATTTGATATATTATAAGTTAGTTACATAACTGCTTTTTAACAAATTAATTATAATTTTTAATTACCAAAATCGATCCTGGAGACATGACGATCGACTAATGGTGATATAGCCACTTATACACGATATCTTTTTAATCGAGCTCCATTACTTTTGTGAAGACTCGACCCTAGAGTGTTTGTAGTCAAACTGATCCAATGTGGTTCATTTATTCCATACTACGTAAGGACCTGGCCATGCAATCTCTAACTTCCTTGGTTTTCCTTTTATCTTGTTGTCATACAAAAGTACTAGATCTCCGACTGAAATGTCCTTTTTCTTGATGTTTCTGTCATTGCAAGCTTTTTGTTGTTGTTTTTGTACTTCATGGTGATGCATAGCCCCTAATCTATGTTCTTCTAATTTTTGTAACTCAAATAACCTGTCTTGGGTAGCTTGTACAGTGTCCAAGTGAAGTACTTGTGCGACCATTGGGGCTTAGTGTTTAAAATGCAAGGGCACCACTACTTCTTGAAATTAAACTAGCTTGAATGGAATTTGTCTAATCGATCTTTTATATGTTGTCCTGTAAGCCCATAGGATGGCCAGAATTGTCATCCCAATTGTCCCTTTCAACGTTGCAGAATTTTGTTAATCCTTTAGCAAGTGTTTTGTTAACTTCTATGGCACCGTTCTACTAAGGATTGCATGTTGAACCATTATGATGATCTAGCATAATTTCCTTAAGTAGTACTGATATGGTTTTATTGATAGAGTGTATTCCTCTGTCGCTGATTAGAGTGAGGAGAAATCCAAATCTGGTAACAATATTTTCATAGATGAACTTTGTTACTACCTCAATAGTACATGCTTTGACTGGTTCGACTAATGCCCATTTGGTGACGTATTCAACTGTAGTGATGATATATCGAGCACCTGTCTGTCGACCAAGCACCAAGAATGAGCCGATAAAGTCGATGGCCCATATTTCAAATCTGAAACTTGGATCAATCTATATTAATGGTATTTCATTTTGTCACAGAGGTCAACCCATTCTCTGGCACTTATCACATTTACTGATGAAGATCTTGCAATTCTTGTTGAGGGTTGGCCACCATAGTCCAGCTTGCAGGATCTTTTTCCAGTGTTCCGCCAAGTTTCTGGGACGGGGGAGCAAGGAAACACACATTGGGGACATGTAGAGACACCCCCAAATTTTGGGGTATTTTGGAGGTTGGGGGGAGGAGGGGACATCAAGGTTCCTAACATAGGGGGCCCCTGCTCTAAATTTATTAAAAAGTAAAAAATATCAATCCAAACATATGAACATATCAATTCCTCATCCCATCACCATTTATATGCTAAATTCAAATTCATCATTGTGCAATGTAAACATGAAATTCAATTTCCAAAATACAAATATTTTATAACATATTAACATGAAATATATATTTCCATACATACATACCATTAATAAACAACATCTAATAAATAATATAATATATAAACTATACTTTATAACAAATACATTTAATATCTATAACACTTTGAGAGTGCTTGCTAAGAATATTTAAAAGCACATAACTAAACTCTAAGTTCTAAACATTCACATTTAAAAACCAAAGAAGAGTCATGGTTGTAGGGAACAGAATACTCCTCAGTTTAGCACGGCACTCATCGTGAGAGACAAAGGAATATTGGTCAACAAGGTTGCATAGTCACAAAACTTTGGGGAGTATACAAGTGAGGATTTAATGCTTCAACACTTAAAAACCAAAGAATAGTCACAATTGCAGGGAAAGGAAAACTCCTTCATGTTGCCGCCTAATTTGCACGTTAGATCATGTGGAAGAAATCTTCAAGCCACTGGGTGCGACCTTGGGAGTAAGCTAGAGCCAAGTCTATCACCTGATACTCAACTCCTCCGTCTAGGCCAACTCCTAGCGAAGCCAAGGGGGGTGGTCCCTGTTGTCACATATATAGTAGCTAGGCTACTTTTGTTCCTGAGCAGTATTGATTATTTCTTTGAGCCAGTCCTTTACTATCAGATCAGCAGATGATGAGCCACTAGTTGATGATCTCCCACTTTCAGCAGATCCAGAGTATTCAAATTGACCAATTCTATGCCATGACTGAGCCTCATGACCCTAGATTCGATGACTGAGCTAGCCATTCTTTCATGACCCAGAGCAGAGATTGTTACAGTGCCCATGATATGTAGCAACAGCAGTTGTTTCAGTGATCGTTGTATTTGTTTCAGATCCAGCGCAGGTATTTGACCCAGGTGATATTATGGTTTCGTGCATATGGATTTTGATGTTGCTCTATTGTCTATTTTAGCAGTGAGACTTAGTTGATATTGGTTATATGTTGGCGATACTTTATCTTGATTTTACTTGGAATCTAAAGTATAATGATCTAGTTGTTATGTCCAAAAGATCCTTTTGTATACCCATTGGCCTTTACCTACTCCTAGTATGGATTTGGTCATTTCCCTTTAGGGACACAACTTGCTAGTCCTGGCACCATCTCCATTGTCTTTGTCCATCTGTTGCCTTCCCTTGTTGTTGATTAACCTTCACTTAAACTTGACTAGTGGCATCTAGGATTTCCCCCAGCTTCACCTCTATGTTGGAATAGGTCTCCAAGTTTAAACTGTGTCTCGATGTTGGTTTATGTGATGTTTGTCACAGGGATTGTCTACCTCTAGATCTTGAACACAAGTAGTCGACCAAAAAAGTGTTTTTAGACACTAAGGCATTGGAGCTTAAATTTATTCTAAATGGATGCCCTGCCAGCAAAAGAAAAATGTCTCTAGACACTACCGCTAGTAAAAGTAAAACTAGCTAGTTGCCAAGAGATGAGCACTCATCCATTGTATGGTGTAAGGCTCATTTTATCCCCACAGGGTATCAGGGTGAGGCAAAACCCTCAGGGTTAATCCTTAGTCATTATCTGGAAGCCCAGAAGGCTTTCCAGGGCACCTGCTCTTAGAGGCTAGCAAGTTAATAAAAAGAAATATTTTCAAATAAAGTTGATGGCTAGAGGATGAGCACTCATTCTTTGTATATTGTACGGCTCATTTTCCCCCACAAGATAACAAGGAGAGATTGGCCCCCAAAAGGTTATGTCTTTGTCATTTTCTGGAAGCCCGGAAGGCTTACCAGGGCACCAGCCTCTAGAGGTTAAGTAGTCTATATTGATGTGCAAATAAATATTAAAACGATTGCTTGTCTAGAGTTTAGTGGATCCTTCTCATCATTCCACCCATTTGTGAGACGCTTCCATTCCCTATTGTTCACCTAGTCCAACTTATGTGTCGTGTGGATTCCGTTATTCTTTAGCCTAGATGCTTACAGTGTCGAGTGTCAAGTCATCCCCTTGGCCTTACCTGGTTTCATTCACCTTCACCCTTGACTAGCAAAATGGCTAAATCTATAAATGAGTATACACTGGAGGTTCTTGATTAAAGCAGTCGATCATTTTGATTTTGGTTATTTATATGTATGTTGTGCTTATAATCACCAATAGAAGCTACTTGTACTTGAGTCTCATTGTTAACATAGATAATTGAGCAGGCATGTCCATTTTGTACTTTGCAGTATTAGAGTTTAGCATTTGGGTCATCATTTGATCAATCTTGACCTAGATGAGTTTTAGACCAATGGTTGTTGATGATAATTATTTATGGTCTATCAGAGTCCATTAGACATATTCATGCTTCAAATGATGATTTACTATGATGGCTTGTATTTTTTTTATGAATATCAACATTTACAAACTTTATTATTATTATGGTTCTGGCATGGATGGGGCCTCTGATGTATCTTTATGATGGACGTATTGTGTATGGGTACTCATTCCTAGTTGATTTGGACATTTTGAGTCCATTGGTGCAGTTGGTTTTCAGTTTCAGGTAGTTATAGGAGAGATATGGGTCTTTCAGGCTTTTTGTAGTAGTTTTTCCCTAGGAAACTCAAAATAAAACACAGTGCAAATAATGGTGAGCGCTCCTAGGGCACCAGGGGGTACCTTGGGGTGTAGCCAGTCGATTGTACCATATAGCTATGGAGCCAGACACATTCGTGCAGTCAGTTGGCTTCAGATTTTGGTCCCCGGTGAGAAATTGGAAGTTTTATGTTCCTAAGGCATTATTTTGATGATGAGAAATGGCTAATGAAGAAATCGATTTGGGAAAATGAGGCAAAGAAATGGCATGGAATTGGTCCGAGGCATACTGTTTGGGTCACCTTCATCATCTAGCATCAGTTTCACTGCACTTGGGGTCCACACTTCCTTGATTTATTCAGTTTGAGGGCGTTTTGATGTATTTTGAGGGAGAAATCCTAGTGATTTTTATCACTCCTTTGTATTTTTTACCACCACTCCTTATGTTGTGCCATGAGGCCATACTAGTGAAGGATATTATAACCTCCTAGCCCCAACCATGCGTTATCTTATTATTATTGGTCATTTCATGTGGTGTGCCCCCTCATTGGGCAATTCTAGTGGTGGGCCCCCCTTATATATTGAGTTGATCCGTGTATGATGTATCTGACTAATCTTAGTTGTTGATTAGATTATTTTTATCTTTTGATCTTGACCCTTGATCTTTTGGATCTAGGTTTTATGTACTTGAGGGATCTATATATTGAGATGCTCTCTCATTTGTAAGGTGACTTTTGGCTCTTGAGCTCTTGGAATAATAAAATATTTTTGCAAAAACCTCAGAAGCTTTGTCGAACATCTTGTGTGGAGATTGGAAAGTCTTATTCTCTCTAGCATTCTTGCGGATCTATGTATTTCGAATACTTTTTGCAGGTTGTCATCCACTTGGTGAAGGAAGCGATTTGGGTAGGGGTGTTATTGTGATGGAGCTCCATAGCATTCTCTCAAATCGCTATTGGTTCAGGTAGTATCTTTATTGTGTCTTGCGACCATCTTGATGTTCTTTGATTCATCTTTCTTCATCATTTCATCTATCTTTTTGCAAATTGATTCTCATTGTAGATCTCTTTTGCAGAAGGAGGGAGCACTTGGCATCTTGGAGGGATTCCTGATTTCACTTGGAGAGGCATAGAAAACGCTCGTAATTGATCGAAGAGGCGAGATCATCGTCATACAAGGTTAGTAGCAAGTATTTCCAGGTACGTTTGCATTTATTTCATTTTTCTTGGGCTTAATCCAATTGTCACCACCAAACCCTCTTTTTACAAACCCTCGTTTTGTAGATCTGATAGATCCGATGAGTTTTTTATGACGGCCATCAAAACCCACTTGGAGGTTGTTGAATAAATACTAGATCTCGAATTTCACGTAAATCAGAATCCATTTGCCCCGAGATCTAGCACTATTCACTCTAGGTGGGGTGCCCCATTTGGGTGGGTGGCCGAAATTTCAAATCCATCAGTCGAGTATGCTTGAACCCACCTCAAAATCATAGATCTATCCTTCAAGCATCCCCATCTAGTCATCCCATGCCCTGATCTACCTTTTTGGGTCTGCTTTATCCACTTTTGCATAATTTCTTAAGTGGGTCCTTTAGGTTTCTCTTGTATGTGGCTAGATCTTTCTAGATCTACTTTGCTTAACTAATTGTGGTATTTTCCTTATCAAGTTGGGTCATTTTCCCCATTCTCTAAACCTCCCCAACTTCACCTTTACTCCTATACCACATGTATTTCCTAGATCTAGTCTACCTCACTCATTATTTCTCCTCTTTCATGTGTTGCATACCCCCAGGAGTGCCTTGAGTAGGTGCGCTAGCCCTCTTGGGCTAGTAGGATCTCCCCTTTGATCATTTTCTAAAGTGATCTAAAGCGACAAGTGCCCGTCCGATGTAACAACTACCGTTATTCTATGGTGGACGAGGCCCTTGTGGCGTCACCGGTTAGCTACCTCACCTCTACCATCCCGGATGGGATACCTTTAGTGGGTAGCTACACATTGTGTGATAATAGTGTCTATAAAAATAAAATCTAAGGTATCTAATATAAGAAAGAAAAGAAAATTTAATCTTGGAGTTAATGTGAAATGAATTTAACATTTGAAAACAATCTACTGCAAATGAATTATAACAACAGCTTTGAAAAAAGACACCATTCACAACGTTTGTATAATTGATTTAAACATGAAAAAATCATAAAGACTAGTGTTGATGAATATGGAGTGCTTATGTATATGGAGTGTTGTTGTGTCGTGTAAGTATTGCAATTGTCTCGTTGCTCAATTTTAAATTATTCATGAGTGATAAGGGGAATGGGTAAATTTTTGGGTTTGGCCCAATAAGACAAGCTCTCTTCAGATGAGCGCTAAAGCGGCTTTACCAAGTGTCCAACGAGGCGAGGCATATCCTGCTTGGAGTAGCCCCCTAACTCTATGGTAGTCACCCTTTGCGACCTACCGATTTCTCAAGAACAGGCTTACGTGGATTTTGCTATTAATCTAGTCACTCGTAGCCCTTTCTAGTACAACCAACTAATCAGACAAACTGCAGCGGTGCAGAGCATACGGGGAAGGAGCCTTTATTAATTTTATTAAAGCTAAAATGTGATCTTGTTTACACAATTCACGGCTGAGAATCTCTTTCCCCTTTCAAGTAACTCAAGAATACACAGCCGGATAAATTTTATTGCTAAAAGAAAGGAAAGAACAAAAATGAAAATTGTTTTCTAATTAATCCTACCACGAATCTCTTTCCAATGCCTTTTACTAGAGCAGGCTCTTTCGAGCGACACCGGAACTCGGGAAAGCATGGAATAAGTAGTTCTTTTATTTCAAACAAATAAAAGCAGCTAAACTAAAACAATAAACTACTCTAACAAGCACACTACACAGATCCCCGAATGGGGATTAGGAGAAGGCTTAACACAGCCTTCGAGATCTCTTCATTTATTTCAGTTCCTACAATCACTTTGAAATATTTTTTTGGGGACACCCATGATCTTTATAATTCAGATCAATGGATTTACCAGTTTTCTCTGAAAAAGTGAAGGGAGAGAAGGGGGATGGAAAGAAGGGGTAAAGTAAAGAGTCTTTGGTTTGCTTGAAACTTCAAATTTTGAGCAGCATGCCTCTCTACCTGTTCATCAAAAGACAAAAAACAGCCAACAAGTTTATTAGAACATGCTCCCAAACACTTTAGGAGTGTTTGGGAAAATACTACAAAAAGTTTGCAAAATTTTCAAGTTAAACTACTTCGAAGAAATGACAAAATATAACTCAAAAGGACAAGTCCTTTTGAAAATCTTGGCTCACTTTTAGGGCAGCCAATAGAAAGCACTTTTTACTTTGCCAAAGTTATCCTTTAAATACCAAAAGAAGAAACTTTCATCCTAGCCTTCAGATCTAACAAGAAAACAACTAAGGAATGAAAGATCTCTATACTAGATCTAGCTTGCAAATAATACTTCTTTATAACACAACTACAATCTACTTACGTTGCACAAGGAAACTAGATCTAATTATAATTTTTGCTTCAAGATGATAGATCTAATTCAAATTGCAATTTAAAATGGTAACCAAATAAAATGAATTTATGAGGAGAAAGAGATGAGCAAAATGGATCTATGAGCAAAGAAGACTTTGAAAGTTTCGACGTGTGGGACATCGAGGGCTTGATCTTCCAAAAGAGACTTGAAAGAACAAGAGCAAGCAAGCTCTTTGTTTCTTCAAATCAAATAACCTACAACTAGCAACATACTTGCACACAACCCATTAAATCTAGAAATGAAACAAGATAGAAACCAAGAGAATATGAACATAAGCAAATGAAACATATAAATCTTGAATATCTAACTTATTACAAATAAAAGAATAACTAAATCAAGCAAGTTTTAGTAATTCTTCCTACAAATTGATACCAACCCTACATGTAGGTTGGATCTTCATAAAGTAAATGCACAAAGACTAAATACAGATTACCTCATAAAGCCATGATAATACATCCACTCATTTGATAGCATCACACAACATGGAACTCCAAAGTCTCCTTTATTCTCATTAACAAAAAGATAGAACAATTACAATAGCCAGCATCTGCTCCCCAAGTTTTAACTAGTTTGCAATCAGGAGAGACTTGCTTTATTTATAGCTGGAATGACCCAGAGGGGGCACATCCTTCAGTGGAGTTAGAGTCGAGTTCCAAGAGTTAATTGAGGGGTTCACTTGAATTGAAGTGTAGCGGAACTAGAGAGGTAGGCGCCACCTCTCCAATGGAGTGCCCACCAAACCACCCACAATGTGACACATAGCCAAGACATGAGGATGAAGAGAGGGACGCATCACCCAAGACGTGGGCACTCACCACCTCTCAAAAATCCGTTAATTGAGACGCCTTCTTCGAGGAGAAAACTCGCCTTCTCTTAAAGAAGCCAATGCAATTGATTTCAATCAAATCGGACAACAATCCACTAATTTAGGAATTTAGGATTTTCTCTCCATTTTTTTATTTTTCTATTTTTTAATTGACTTTTTTTTATATTTTGGAGATTTTTTACTTAAGTGATAAATTTATCACTTAAAACTTAGGAAAAGTGTGTCCAAGGGTAAAACGGGTGCTTTGAGTTAGAAAATGAGCACCCCTATGGCAAAATCCAACTTCTAACCACACTTTTATTACATTTATAATTTTCTCAATTAAACTATTAAAAAATAGCCTAAGTTTACGGGAAATTTTATTTTTCTCAAAACTCGAAATAAAACCTAGGGGGACCTAGCACATGCCCATATGACTCAATATTAATGTCTAGCATGTTCATATACATTGACACGTGAACTTTAATAACCTCCTAACGCCTAACCACCAAGACGACCATTCCAGCTTTGAAGGAGTAGGTGAAAAACTCGAAAATTATAACTCATTTATTCAACAACATATAATTAACAAGGAAAAAACACCTTGGAATACCTGGATTGATGTTTAAGTCCTAGGAAGCCAGGTTCTTTACAAAAAACCATGCTAGTACATTTTTTACAACTTCCCAGCAGGGTATGAACAAGTGGTAAAAAAGGAAAAAGAGGGCCCTAGAATACCTGAATGGACTTCTAAACTCTGAAATTGAACAAGCGTTTGTTCATCTTTGATGTCTCACTGGAAAGTCCAACTAGATGCAACCTAGTTGGTAACACTTGGATTTAAAACACGTCCATGTCGCAAGCGGCAAAGGAATACGGGTTGACAAGGTTGCACAGTCACAAACCTTTCACGAGTACATGAGTGATGTAATCATCTATGGGCGTTAATATAGACATGTGTTAGCTTTTAGGGTAACTCCGAAAGTGTTTACAACATGTTTGGGGTGATTCTTGAAATTTAGGGTATGTTGTTGCAAACTAGCATGTGAAATTAAAGTTGAGGACAACAATGCTATCCCATGAGCAGTTAAGAGGGAGGCCACTGTCACCTCACCAAACCTCTTATGCACTTTAGGTCGACTCTTTTCCAACGCAAGGGGGGCTTCCCTTAAGTAAGATTGCCAAGACAATAACCAGGATATTCAAGGTGATATGAAGCCCAGAATTTAATGTTCATCTTAAAGAAGCAATATTTTGGAATTAAAAATGGTCAGCGGAGAAACAATGTCCGGTCATTTTATTTCTTTAATGGAATTCACATAGTAGCTAGCTAATGTGGGCATTAATGTTGAAGAAGATAATGCTAAGGTGGTGCTATAAAACAGCTTACCCCAAAAATACAATAATTTTGTATTCACAATTGGTGAAGTTCCATCACAGGCCCTAAAATCCATGATCTCATCTCTTACAGCATAGAAGAATCATGAGAATGATGAAGAGGACACTGACAAAAAGCTTTTCTTTAGCAAAAGTAAAAGGCAAACAAATAAAAAAAGGTCAGCAAAAGATAACGGAGAATGCAGCACTAGAAATGAAAGACTTGTTTTTGTGCAAAATCAGGCCATGGATTTCGAGATTGTAGAGTTCAAGAAACCAATGTGCTCAAAGGTTAAACAAAAAGGAGATGACCAATTTTGCTTGGAAGTCAAATGATGAAGAGGAGGATATTGAAACTGATAAAGACTGAGCGTTTTAATAAATGGTTCATGTAAGTCTCCAAGCAAAGGGTGTAGAAGTCGGAATGCTCAGCTTGAGTGTCAAGGTGGATCCAACATGATCCTCCCTTCAAAGTTAGAAGATGGCAATCTAAAAGAGCCAGACAATTGTCTTGAGTTTGGTATAACTCTTCAAAATGAGAAATACAACAGTCTAATAGAGATGGAAAACCAAAAGAGTTGGAAAATTGCTTACATTAGTTGGCTGGGATTATTACCTCCAAAATGTTAGATATGACAATCTGATAGAGCACCGATAAACTCCTAGGATATGGAGATGAAGAGAAGCAAAGATAAGGCACGTAACTAGGTCACAATCCTAGTGAACTCATAAGCACTGACTAGTTAACCAGGTGCCTCCTTAGATGGCGATAACCCCATATGTGGCCTTCAACAATATTGCAATCATCTTTGAAGTGTATTTGAGATTTTGAATTGAGGTGGGATAGTTAGTTGATAATAGTATTTCCATGTTAGTGGGGGGTGTATTAACACTTATGTTATCACATATATAGTAGCCAGGCTACCATATTCTATTTTTCAGACACTGTACATTTTTCAGCCAGATCTCTTACATATGAGATGCTGAGATGAGCAGTTTTGATGGATCATTTTTGTATCAGTGGACTATTGTACTCTCCCATGTCAGGACTGAGTCTCAGAACACTCAGATTTGAGGACCGATGTAGCCATTTATGTTATGTCAGAGCAGTCATGGATGCCCAGTGTTATATTAGTTCTTTCTCATTGGACAGTTGGTGTCTCAGATGGATTTTATTGCATGGTTATGACTCAACATTTTATATTGTGTTATGGTTATTATTGCTCTTATACTAATTCTTGTGCAATATATTAACTTGTGGTATCATGATCTAGCGGTCATAATTATATGGACTTGGTTGTATCTTGTACTATGTATTGATGTCCTTGCTTAGACTTGGAAGTTCTTGATTTATACTCATTGGTTTTGCCCTCCTTAGGGAGAATAGAGGTAGTCATTCCCACCATTGTTTTGGCTTGCTAGTGTTGGCTCCATCATTTATTGTCTTCACCCATCCATTACCTTCCAGTTTAGTTTTCAACCCGACTGACTTCTTGACTTATGGCGTGGAGGATCTTTTTCCCCGCTAGAACCTTTGTTGGACAGGCCTCCCTGTTTATATTGTGTCTTGGCTCTGAGTTGGTGACAGAACTTGCCTTGGTAAGTTGGATTGCATGCCTAAATCATTCTGGTCGGTGGTCCCGATGTTTGGCATTGTGCAGAACTCCCCCTAGTCACTTGAGATGTTGTTGGCTAAAACTGAAAGCTCATATACTACTTGTATTGAAATATTGAATATGCGGCCATGGAAAATGAAAATTGTAAAACTGTGTTTCTTATCATATGTAAAAAGGGCAAGAGCAATGATATGCTAAAATACTCCTTGAAGAGTATAAGAAAAGGTCCAAAAAAGCAATGGTTTAAAATGTGCTATATCCAAAAATTGTTGACCTTATTAAAATAAATATGTCCTGGATGAAAGCTGCGATTAGTTGTGCTTTTAAGCACTGGTGAAGTCCCAAAAGGGTCATATAGGCCAGAAAGGCCATGGAATAAAATGATGATCCTAATGAACTTGGATCAAGCTTGATGTAGTCATGATGCCTAAGTTGAATAAGCACTCTCTAAACAACTCACCCATTTGTGAGGCACTGCAATTGCTTGTGTTGTTGTTTGTCCGACATTGGTTATAGTGAGATTCTCTTTCCATATCCGAAGTGTCATGATGTTGAGTAGGAAGTCATCCTTTGCCTTAGCCTTGTCAATTTCATCCTTCACCCTTCACTAGCAAAATGACTACAGCTATGAAGTGAGTATAGTCCTGAAAGTCCAAGTCTGAGTAATAATAAATAAAGCCTTATATATGTATTTGTTGATGTACCGCCAGTGAAATGATTGCTACTTGTTGTCATTGTTGCTTGAATGAGTTGTAGAGCATGTCTTAGCCAATGTTACAAATATCGTGTCGGTGAATATATCGCCGAGGGTCCAAAAAGAAATTATCAGATTTATCGGCAAAAATGTCGGCAAACATCGGCAATATATCGGCAACTTATAAAAAATACAAAAATATTCATTTTTGTCAATTTTCTAAACATCTAAAGCAACAAGAACATCAAATAAACACATTGTTACATGAATATGAAAAAAAAACCGATAGATAAGATGTATAAAACGTCTAGTGATACATCACACATAAAAATGAATCGTGTCTTGGATCTTTGAAGGCTTGATGTAATATATTAATTTTTAAATTTAATTTTAAATTTTAAAATATAAATATTAAATATAAATGACAAATGTACATTGTAAATATTAAATAATAATATAGTATTATATATTATATATTATATATATTATATAATATATACATGATATATAATATAATGTATGTACTATGTATAATATTGTACTATGTACAATATTATACATAGTACATACATTATATTATATATCATGTAATATATAATATATATAATATAATGTATATATTATATATTATATATTATATATAATATATAATATCTTGTAATATATATAGTATATAATATATATTATATATAATATATAATATAATGTATATATTATATATAATACAATGTATATATTATTAAACATAGCTAACTAAGCTTCACTTCGTTGAGCTCTTTTTCGAATAAGAAAGCTTGCTTATATTCATACTCTAATGCGAATGAGGAATGCAAGATAACAGAGTAGTTTCTGCCCAAAGGGTCCTCTACTGGACCGGTCCCGGGGATGAAGTCAACTTGCTACTGATTGAGCATGAAAACAGTCTGCTTTTCACATGAATGAGACGTGCTATTAGAGCATGAAGACAGTCTGTCTGTCGGCGTTTAACGACGGGCCACAATCCGTCGGCGATTACCCACGGGCCGTGCGTTCTCCTCCACAGAGCAAGGTTTAACCTTCTCCCTCCTCCACGATGGCACGAACTGGTGCTCTTTCTCCTCTGTCAAACCCTAGCTCTCCGTCAAACTAATCCGTCGCTGCTGAAAGATGGACGAAAAATGCCAAAAACAGGCCAATAAACCTCATCCGGATTCTGCGGGACAAGCGATATTTACCCATCGACTCGCGATTTTTTGCAAACATCGCGAATTTTTCGGGCAAAAAATCGCCTCAATATATCGCGCGATGTTTGGCGATAATATCGCCGAGGTTGGAACATCGCGATATATCGCGATGTTGGCGATAAATCGTCGATATTTGTAACACTGGTCTTAGCCTTTTAACACTTGCAGCAGATGGATGATAGTCTGAGTTATTATTGGTGTCTGATCATTTACAAAGGGTTATATTGTTTATTGGATATGGTTGATGATCAGATGGAGACCTATGAGGGGTATGAGTATACACCTTAGATGGATTTGGACTCTCTGAGTCTAATGAGACAGTTTATTTCCAGTTTCGGGCACTTGCAGATATGATCAGGCTCATTCTTCCTTTCTGATGTAGTTTTTCTTCACAGGTTGATATGTCTGAGTAGGGAGATGTTTTAGTTGGATCTCCTAGGGCATTGTATGGAACATAGGGGTGTAACCACTTGTTTGTACCATAGTACCCCCATTCCAGAGAGCCTAGTGGGCTCAGTTTGGCAACGCAGGCACCCTAGGAGGTTGTTTTGGCAGGTTCACGTTTCCGGAGGCAGATTAAAAAATGATTAAATGGCTATTAAAGAAATCAATTTGGGCTAGTGAGGCAAGGAAATGACATGGGATGAGTCATGATGATGAGAGTGATGTCCTCCACACCTTCTCCAGCAGTTGCAGCTCCTGATTGGGCCCACACTTATTTTTTGGGCATTTTTTATTATTTTCTGGAGCTCTTTTTAGAGGCTCACGATTTCCTCAAGAAGGCACAAAAGTCAAAGAATTAAATTGTTATATTATTTATTGTGGACACCCAAAGGGAGTTAGTCGAACACTCCTTGGACCCACCATGTGCTTTCATTTATTTCTTGTTGAGTGGGTTACCTTTTTTGGGTGGGTTAGTCCACTTTGATAAATTATGGTTATATTGATCCATATATTGTATGTTGAGCTCATCTCAACCATTGATTAGAACATTTCATCTTTTAATCTTAGCCACTCGTTTTGAAAGTGGTTAGGATTTGGTTATGATTGAGGTTCTCTCATTTCTATTTAAAAGAGAGAGCTTCTCATTTGTAAGGGGTCTTTGGCTCTTGGATCTGAATAATAGAAATACTTTTTCTGTGGAAATTTTCTGGATTTGCTTTGCATCTGATGTGCTCAAATGGTGATTAGCTTGTCTTCAGCTTACTAGCATCGTGGAAATTCTCATGAGATCTATTTTTTTTCGTGGCTATCATTGTTTTGTCTACAGGAGGGCGTTTTGGCTGGAGCGTTTTTGTAGGGGGACCTCAACTCGCTCGGTTCTCTTCGTCTTGGATCAGGGGGGTTTCATTAGTTTCATTGCGATCTATGATTACTTCATTTTACTGTCTTGTAGCATTCAGTTTCTTTATTTTGTATGTGCAAATCCGATATAGTTGACGTTTGCTCATGCAGGGTAGGAGGCGCTTTGATGGTTTGGAGCTTGCATATGCCATAGAAATCACGGGGATCTTCCAGGATTGATCGGGATAGCTAGGATCGTCACTGTTACAGACTTCTACAAGCTTATCTAGGTAAGATCCACAGGTAAGTTCTTCTTTTCTGATCTTATTCCATTGTACCTTGCTGAAATTTAACTATTTTTTTGAAAACTCCTAAACCATAAAAACCTAAAAAATCAAATAATCAAGGAACCGTCCGATCTTTTGCCAAACCATTTCTGGGTTTCATAGATCAGGCCTCCCCCTAACTAAATCAATTGGAACGCTAGTCAAATTCCTCATAGATTGACCTAGATCTGATTTTTCAGCAGAAAACTACATAACCCCCCATTGAAAAAATTGACCTGCTAGGGTTTTGAATTTTCTGATTTCTGACTTCACAGACGAATAGATCCGGTCTTGGGCAGTCCAAATCAACCCCAACGCTGTCAAGAGGCTCAACAGTTTGACCAGGATCTAAAAAATAGACTGAAACTGCCCTAGCGCCCTCACTGAAAATTGGCATTTTCCGAAAGTAGGTTTTTTTCTGAAATCTGACATGATAGGCTGATAGATCGGGTCCCAAGCATCACAAAACACCCCCTAAAGCTTCAGGTTTGTCTTCCTAGGCCCTAGCGCTAGCCATCTACTAAGCTGGGTTTCCTGTACCTTGGCTTTTCTGGACCAATTGCTTTCTGGTTTCGTAGATCAAGGTGTTTCCCAAGTGGGTTTCCTGAAACGTTGTCTTACTACTGACTCCATTGCCCAATGCATACAAAGCACTGATCTCCAAACTAGCGCTGCCCTTAGGCTCTTAGCCTTTGCCATCTACCAACATTCACTAATAGCTCAAATACCTTTTACTGAGTCTGATTTCTAGGTACTGGATAGTCCCAACTGTATTCGTGCTCGCCCTGTCATAGTTACGTTTCCCAAGACAGTTGCTAGTACCTAAACCCTAGAGCTAGGGTTCCCATTCACCTTGCACCTTAAGTACCCTGAAGCCCCATCTGATCTTCTTCTGATGTCTAGGTTCGATCTCTCCTGTCGGGAGCAGATCCGAGTCTCCCCCATTGTTGTCTTGGACTAGGATAACCTAAAGTGAAGGCTACCTTGATTAGCATGACAACCATCCATTTGGGAGTCTAGGCAGTCGTGGTTCCACCCCTTAGTTGCTTGCCCCTCTACCATCCATTCTGGATCCACCTTAAGCAGGCAACTACAAGGCGGGTGATAACAACTTCAATTCTAAAAATCAAAATTTGATAAAGTAGCATTAATGTGTAATAAAGGTCACATGCATGTTAAGCTATATGTTAAGTGTCACTAAAATTAAGTAATTGTAGTTAGAATAGTTAGGTAACACAACTCCTTGATGTATCAAAAAAAAACATTCTACCTTATTGTATCAATGATTCCATGTACTAAAGAACTTTAAAATGCATCTCCTGTCTATTTGTGCCATATAGTCTTAGTTTTCTACACCTATAATACATGGCCTCGGGAGAACTAAATGAGATGCCTAGGAGGGGTGGTTTTCTAGGTGAGTTCATGGCCCCGATCTTATGATTTCTACTTTCAATATAAAAGTGACAATAACCTCGTGAAGTATCAATGGGAGAGGCTTAGTATGGATGGTTGACCAGATGGATTCAATGGAAATCCACCTTCAATATAAGGGTGACAACAACCTGATGGAACAGCATGAATAGTTTCCTTCATCGTGAAAACATGGGAGGAAAATGGCAAGTTGATGGTTGGTCCTCGATGTATTGGAGAAAAGAAGAAACAAATTTGTGATTTAGTTCTTCCTTGTAAAGATAGTGTTTATGAATGGTGTTGATGTAATTGTAACTTCGGAATGTATTCACTTGTATTTCTTATCTATTGTAACCCGATGTTTATTCCGGGATGTATTTGAGTCATGTCATGCCCCGATGTTCCGATCGGGAAGTTTCTATAATGAGAAAGTCATGTCAAGTCATTGTGGGTAACCCTCCTATTGGTAAAAGGTTAAAGTCCCCACAGTTGTGGGGCCCTTGGGTTATTAGACTATCCTAGTGAAGTCGACCCTAGGTGAGTCATTGTAAGTCGGGGCAATAGTCCCCACCATTGTGTTACCCTCCTATTGGTCGGAGGAGGCAAAGTCCCCACAAGTGGTGGGGCACTAGGGTTATTAGACACTCCTAGAGATGTCGCCTCTAGTAAGTAATTGTTAAGTGAGGCCGACATGTTGGAGTGCACTTTAAGTGAACGGAAGAATATAAATAGAGTGAGAGCCTCTCTATTTATCACTTGCAACATACATCACTCACTCACTCAAGTGTGGCGCATTAGTGAGGAAGGAAATACTGGGACTAGACAGAAGAAGAAGACTACTACTGTCGGGAGTGCATCTTACTGTTTTTGGGGTCTTACATCTTGTGGTGATTCTATCTTTGAGGAAGTTGCGGGGTTTTCTCCATTTATGGTTTCCCCGATCAAAAACATTGTGTTCATTGTCTCTTGTGTTTGATTGCTGTACTTGTTATTCTCTCAGTAAAGATCCTAACATAATGCTAGCTTAAAATGATGAAAAACTAACATGGTATCAAAGCTAACCTGAGAAGAAGACATTGTGCAGCTGCAGAAGCTAGGGCTTCTTACTTTTTGGGTCTCTCTCCACAATCTATCAGCAAAAGTATGCTAGGATGACTCTCCATTGAAGGGTGCATCTTTCTGTCGAAGCGAAAGTCGATTCCGAGCATTTTGAGTTTTCGATGCAGAAATTAGGGCTTTCTACAAAAGAGGAATTTTTGAGTGAGACCAGCATAGGATTGTTCTCCTCATCAAAACCGAAGTTTAGAGACCTGGATCAAGAAATTTGGTTTGGTGAAACTTTGGGAAATTCAAACCCTAGTTTGACCCCGAGCTTGAAAAACCCTAAATACTAAAACTGATAAGTTTTGGTACAGTCGCTATATTCCGAGGTTGGCGAAGTCTCAGAAGCTGAAAATTGCAGGGGCCGAATATAAAATCCTGAAGAACACTGTGTCCAAAATTCAGCCTCAGATTCGCTATATTCCAGGAGATATGATCTCTCAAAGTTAGGGTTCCAGTCTCTTCCAGAAATCATCCATAAACAGGACACCTAGGGAGAATTGCAATATCTTGGGCTACAGAGGTCCAAATGGATTTCCTGAAGATGTTCCAGAAAGGGCACAGACTGTACTTTCGTTGGTGCGAATATCAGACTCAAAAGATGAACCAATGGCACGTGGCATGCCGTACAACTTCGTTGTTCTGAACAGTCATGTAACAGGTCACCTTGGGAAAAGGATCATAAATCCAAAATGGGGAAACCAATTCTGATGGAAATTGCGGTGTTAGATCAGGGACATGTGAGGTTACCTTAGTGCGAAATTTCAGACACAGAGGATCAGTAATTTCGAAGATATCACAGAAACAGTAACAGACATTTCTGCAGAAGAAATTGGAAAATTAGGGCTTCCTGTTCCGGGAGCTTCCCTCCACTGTTTTCAGAAAAGGAGTACATTGGACAGTTCCATTTGAAGAGATCTATCTGTCTATCCAATCAGATCTGGAAGATTCCAAGTTTTGAAAATTAGGGTTTCTGTGACAAACCCTAGATCAGCCAACTACGAAACCAAGACGTTCACCTCAAATCGGTAAGATCTAATCCTTTGCTATTTTCATTTGAGGTTCTCATTTCAAAGTGATCTATCACATCAGCTTGATGATAAGATTGTTTAAGTTGACAACTTCCAAGCATGGAAGTATATGATCTCTCTAAAGAAAATGAATTGGACACCTACATGAGTAGAAAGGTTCCAGTTTCAGAGGGAGATGAGGCTAGAAGCCTTATACAAGAAGAACATGGTCAAGGCCAAGAAGATCATGGTTGATTCAGTCATAGATCAACTTGTACTACAAGTGTCTTCCTTAAAGACACCAAATATGTTTGATTCCTTGACCACGCTATTTGAAGGAAAGAACAGAAATCAGAATATGACCTTAAGAAACCAGTTGAAGAATGTGAAGATCCAGAATGCAGAGACCATGCAGTCATAAGAGTCTCTCAAATCAAAGAACAACTTGAAGCGGTAAAAAAAAAAGTGAAGAATGCAGAAGTGGTGATGACCACCTTGAATGGCCTCCCAGGATCGTGGAATTCATTCATTCAAGGAATATGTGCCAGAAGGAAGTGATTACTTTCAGTAAAATCCGAGAAGAAGAAGAAGCTCGACTCATAAGAAGAGAAGAGAAGATGGGAGCAATTGAAGATCAAGCTCTCACCATCCAAAGAAGATCCCTCAATCGATGAGGAATATGAAGATCTCAACTCTTGAAGAACCTCTTATCCATCCTAGCATTTGGATAAGAAACGATGCTATGATGAATGAAGAAGACGATGAAGCTGAAGACTCAAGAAGGAGTATACCCACGAAACAAATAAAGATAAGTATTCAATTGTCATTTCATTGTTTTGTTATGCATTTGTTTATATTCAGTTATTGTATTATGCATGATAGGATGTTTGCATTAATGACAGTATACTACTAATATGCATGTGATGGGTAAGTAGCTCATGGTGCTATACAAATTCTCCATTGCTACTTATCTAGAATGAAACCTCTTTGCTGACATATTGGATTAGTGCACAATCTCAATGTTGTCCTGGTAGAGATGGAAGGCATCTAGAAAGTTTCAGTGAGATATGGATGAATGTTGTATTGGCTAAAGTAGTTGCATGATCATATAAGAACTTGCCAGTATAAATATTCCTTATGAAATGTTTCTAACCATACAAATGCATTTGACTTGTAGGAAAGATCGCATACATAATCACCTGCAAGCAAAGAAGGATGAAACTTGTTCCGAAGAACAAGTGACGACAGTTCAAGATGAAGAATAATATGATGAATGCAGCGACATCATTGATGCAGAATCTTCCAACTATGAAGAAGTAACCAAGAAGACCAGTTCAAGAAGAATGATGTCTAGGATGCAGTATCGAGACCTGAAGAGAAGTTCATAGTTCCATCATGCAGTAGATGGAAACATCATGGGATACAAAGCAAGATTCGTAGCACGAGGCTTCTCACGGAAAGAAGGCCTTGTACGAGTTCAGAAGACACCCATGGGATAACACATACATGATGAGCTTGATGAATATCTTAACCGTTGCTACAAGGTTGATAAAGGATGACAAGCTCATAGATGGATGTGAGAAGAACTTTTGGAAAAGTTCAAAATAGAGGATTTTGGTATCTACTTGTCACTCCGGTACAGAATGTTCAGTGCATAGAGTACAAAAGACAAAGGGAGTATGATGCTCTGCTTCAGAGGGAGTGACTGCAGAAGATCCTGTGTTTCGACATGGTACGATAGGATGGATAGATTACTGATGACTCTAGGCTTTACTAAGAGTAAAGCGGATTCCAACCTTTGCTTCAAGGTTGAAGATGGAAGAATAGTGAAGCTCTTGTTATGTGTCGATGCACTATTTTTCTAGGCATAGAGGTGTGGAAGAATGTGGATGGAATCTTCCTTGGACAAAGGAAGTATGCAGTAGAGATCCTGAAGAGGTTCGGGATGATTGACTGCAAGACCATGGCCACACCTATGGCATCGAACATAAAGCTGTTGAGTAATGCTTCATCAGAGACGATTGATGCTACGATGTATCATCAGTTGATTGGGTCCTTGATGTACCTAAGACTAGATATTTGCTTTGCTGTGAACACATTGAGACAAGTTCACCTGATGGTTGCAAAGCATGCAAGGGTACAGTTGATTATGGGCTCAAGTACGATGCGAATCAAAAGATTAACTTGGAGAGTTATGTTGATTCAGATTGGGCAGGCAGTGCCATCGATAGGAAGAGCACTTCAGGGTGTTGCTTCAGTATGGGATCAGGTGTGATCTCTTGGTTTAGCAGGAAGCAATCCTGTGTGGCACTGAGTACAGCTGAAGCAGAGTATGTCGCAGCTTGTTCAGCTAGTTGTGAGGCAGTATGGCTGAGGAAGCTACTGTCTGATTTATTTGATCTCCAGATGGATGCTACTTGTATACATTGTGACAACCAGAGTTGCATGAAGTTGTCAAAGAATCCAGTGTTCCATGACAAGTCGAAGCACATTGAGATCAAGTATCACTATATCAAGGATATGGTGCAAAGGGGAGCAGTGAAGCTCCAGTATGCTGCGATGGAGGAACAGATAGCTGATGTGTTGATGAAGCCATTAGCCAGAGTGAAGTCCGAGTACTTCATGGAGAAGCTTGGTGTTCTCCAGATCGAGGTTTCCTCCAAGGGAAAGTGATGAGTCCCAAAGCCATTCTGATGAGCAGGTCAGATGTAAGGGCTGAGCCATTCTGTCATGGTGAGAGGATTCAGTTCCTTCCATGTCAGATATGAGTGCTAAAGATCCAAATCCATTCTGACGAGCAGGTCAGATATAAGGGCTAAGCCATTCTGTCATGGTGAGAGGATTCAGTTCCTTCCATGTCAGATATGAGTGCTAACTGCCATTCTGGGAATGGAGGCACCTGGTCAGTTACCAGGAACACTCAGTCAGGGACTGAGAGAGCCATTCTGACGAGCAGGTCAGATGTAAGGGCTGAACCATTATGGTCATGGCTAAAGGATTTAGTTCCTTCCATGTCAAATGTGAGTGTTGGCCATTCTGTCGAGTAGGACAGATGTAAGGGCAACTGCCACTCTCCAGGAGAGTGGAGGCACCTGGTCCGTTACCAGGTAGCTCAGTCAGGGACTGGGAGCCATTCTGACGAGGGTGTAGGATTCAGTTCCTACCAGGTCAGATGTGAGTGCAAAAATCTTTCATCATTATGGCGGATGTGGTTCCGGCTTGGGTGAAAAGAACAAAGTTC
>LPNX010378698.1:96847-157811 GCA_001517045.1 Pseudotsuga menziesii | reverse complement strand
ATTGTAACTTCGGAATGTATTCACTTGTATTTCTTATCTATTGTAACCCGATGTTTATTCCGGGATGTATTTGAGTCATGTCATGCCCCGATGTTCCGATCGAGAAGTTTCTATAATGAGAAAGTCATGTCAAGTCATTGTGGGTAACCCTCCTATTGGTAAAAAGTTAAAGTCCCCACAGTTGTGGGGCCCTTGGGTTATTAGACTATCCTAGTGAAGTCGACCCTAGGTGAGTCATTGTAAGTCGGGGCAATAGTCCCCACCATTGTGTTACCCTCCTATTGGTCGGAGGAGGCAAAGTCCCCACAAGTGGTGGGGCACTAGGGTTATTAGACACTCCTAGAGATGTCACCTCTAGTAAGTAATTGTTAAGTGAGGCCGACATGTTGGAGTGCACTTTAAGTGAACGGAAGAATATAAATAGAGAGTGAGAGCCTCTCTATTTATCACTTGCAACATACATCACTCACTCACTCAAGTGTGGCGCATTAGTGAGGAAGGAAATACTGGGACTAGACAGAAGAAGAAGACTACTGCTGTCGGGAGTGCATCTTACTGTTTTTGGGGTCTTACATCTTGTGGTGATTCTATCTTTGAGGAAGTTGCGGGGTTTTCTCCATTTATGGTTTCCCCGATCAAAAACATTGTGTTCATTGTCTCTTGTGTTTGATTGTTGTACTTGTTATTCTCTCAGTAAAGATCCTAACATAATGCTAGCTTAAAATGATGAAAAACTAACAAATGGAAGGGAGGTGAATAATATTAGTGTCTTGAGGAGGGTACCGGAATATTATCTACATGCATATATACGTTAGTTTAATGTTAATGTTAATGGTATGATATGTGACAAAATGCAAATGTGATGGTTAGGTGGTTAAACTATCATACCCTCTTATAGAGATAATATAAATTTGTAATGTGAGATGTTATATGTGTGGGAGAGTGTTGAATGCAATAATAAAAGTCTTCTCTCCACCTTTGTGTTTATTTGTGTGGATGTGTGCACCTAAAAATTTCTATATCAAAGACAGTTTTATGTTTCGAATAATAGTCATATATTGCATATGTACAATTACTGAACACCTTGTGTCTTGCTAGATAAAGATTTGAAAATATAAGAACAAGTAAAAGTCCAGTCAGAACGATCCAAGACGAGTCACTAGCATATCAAACGTGCACTTACCTCTACCCCAGATGCTGACAAAATACACTTGTTAGTTGAGCACAACTTTGAGCAAGGCAAATAATCTGCATTCCAATGTCCACTATTCTTTTCCAGTGGCTCAATACTTTTGTAAGATTCCCCTACATTTGAGTCCATGCATCGTAATAAAAGTGGTAAGCATTCTTCAGATTGATTGGACACACTCTCTGCCTGGAACACAGCTCTTGGTCCTTTCAGGTTTGCAGCGAATTCCTCAACTACCAACGAAAATTGCTCCTCTGTAAAATAGGGAATAAGTTAAAATTAAAAAACATATTCCAATTTTCAAGAGAGGCAACAGATGCTTTTATCTTAGGCCAGGATCATAATGCATCCATTGAATGTGTCCAATAATTTATTTTGTAAACTTAAATGACAAGGGAAAATTTGGCAAGAAACTCCTAAGATCTTAATTAGCTATATCATTTGATATGAAACACTATCCAAAGATGTCTAGATACCTAATATGACATTCAAAAATATGGAAGATTTTTCACAACCAAATTCTGATATATTCTGCAGTCCTAAAATAAGGCACAAGGGTTTAAGTACAATCAGGAATTGCTAAATCCAGAAGAGTAAACCATCAAATACTGTAAGTAATTTCCAACTTCAGGCCAAATCTTTGTATGCAGACATGATTAAGAATAGAGCATGGAAAGTAGTGTAGGGAAGTGTAGTTCAACAGTATTAACGAAAGAACCAACTTGAAAAGTGTATATGATATTCTAAGCAAGCAAAACTCAAGCTTGAATGGAAGTGATCTTCTTTGTAAAGCAAAAATGAACAATTTTGGAGAATTTTGACAAAACAATTCATTTAAGAATTCTGCAATTGCATTGGCAGGTAAAATTCCAGCAGAAAAAAGTAAAAGGGCTATTAGGATGTATTATTATATAAGAAACGAGTTAGCAACATATAAAAGTACATACTGGGAACCAAGGGATCTCAACTAAATCTACCTTAAATAAAGGAAAACTGCAAATTGGCCCAATCCTTGAGCAACAAAACACGATAGTGCAAGTAGACAAATAATAGCGAAAAAAAAGGTGATGTTTCCAGATCCTTTAAATCTGCTTCCCAATCTGAATCACCTTTGTATGATCCTTCAATCCTTCCCAGATAGCCTTACAATCCATTACCCAACCAGACCATGTGAGCAAGATAAATCTTGGATGAGTAGTCTCAGTTTATTGCTCAAAAAGCGTTTTGACTCTTTCTGTGAGAAGGACACATCAGTGGGAGAAGAGTTTCACGAGGGTGAATTGTCTTATAGCCCCTTTTCATCTATATTTTGACTCTTGGATTTACTTGGACTAGTAGTGCGCACTACTTAAGTTGTTACATAATAATATGTCGAGTGGGTGCTTGGCATGTTCAGGCATGTCCCTAGCTTGGCACATGTGGGAGGTACTACTTGAGTTAGTTACTTGGAGAAGCTTTCTTGGCACGAACTGTCATATTACAAGTACAACTTACCCTTAACATATGTGAGGCACACTAGATGAGGGAGGGCCAAGGTTACACAAACTGTGGGTGCGATTGGAATCGACTAAAAAATCTAATACGGTTTCGGTACTCACCCCAAAAATAGGAATCAGGGATTCAAAACCCTAACCCTAATTTTTTATTATTATATTTATATTTAAAAATTCTAATTAAAATACTTCCAAGGGGACAAGTAAGTGTAATACTTGTTAAGTACACATTGAGGTGTATGCCTTAACCCTTGCGATTTTTTAAATGCCAAAATAATACCATATGGGTCTAATGTAATATTATCAATTTGGAGTGACTTCCCTCATGTCAAATTTAATATAGTTTGGAACTTAATATAGTTTGGAGATGTTGAAATTCATTTCAAATGTCGAGCTAAAGTTTGACAGGAAATGATGATGCGGAAAGAGACAAAATGCAATAATATGGAGACCATCAATTCGAATTTAGAATTACCATGGGGACAGAGGCATAGGCCCACAATTTGTCAACCCTCGATAAACCTGCCATTTCATCTACATCTTCCCTTTCTCGAGAGCAAATCTAGGTTGTCGCTACCAAATATGTGTTGGACAAAATTCCTTTGACTTCACCTACTGAGGGAGGACTATTGGATCATTGCTACGCTGTTGGGTGCGAAAAGCGAAATTTTCAAAAGATTATGTTTTGGGACCGTTTTTTATATAATACATATTTTAATATATTTTGAAGCATATATATTAAAAAAAACATGTATAATGCCAAATTAACTATAGAAAACATAGATATAACCATTTAATACACATATAACATCAATCATCTAGGAGCTATGACTTGTAACATTGTCATCAAATGATCAATCACCAACAACATCAACCTTCAAATTTCAACATATAATATTTGCCATCAATAAACTCTAACAGATAACATCAACCATGAAATGAAACAAAGCATCATAATATCATATTCAATACCAAAGAGTTGTAAGATCATAAGATGATAATAATCAAGATGCAATCAACAATTTAAAGTTCAAACTTCAAAGTAGGCCATACTGTTTACAAAATAGGACATAATAAACAAGAAATACAAAGTTTCTTCTTGCCACGAGAAACTTCCAATTTTTTTCTTGTGTTCTAGGTGGAATAGGAGCTGCTGGAAGTGATCGTGGAACACGAGAAGAAGATGAATGGCCCCCACAGATTGTTGTACGTTGTGAAGCTAAAGGAAAAACTCCTACATCTAGAAACCTGGTGGTGGTTGAGGGTGGCATCTCTGATGTATGAATTGGATCACCCTCATGATCACCCAATAGTTCATCCTCCAAGCGCTCTAATGCAATGGCTCCATCCTCCACATTAGCCTCCGCTAGATTGTTGTCCCAAGTCAAAAATGTTCTATCATTCTTGGTCGCTTCACAATAATGGGACAACATCCTCAAGTTGTAGTGCACATAAACCAAACTTTCGGCCCGTTCTATATTCAAACTGTTTTTCTTGACGTTGTGGATGAAGTTGTAGGTGCTCCAACACCTCTTTGTAGAAGAACTATTGACAACCTGTGAAAGCACCCTCACCTCCAATTTATGCAAATATGTGGCACCACTGCCATACATGTTCCACCAACGGATATGATCCAACCTCTCTCAATCTTTGGTTGCATGCAAGGTACCAAAGACTCCATGTTCACTGATGTATTGGCTCAATTCACTCCGTACTTAAGCACACTCCTCCTCATCAGGGACCAACTTGTCTAAGGCAAGCATATACCCATTTTGCACCTCTGGATCTGTGTGTGGTCTTTTCCTAACTCTACCATCAGGTGCAAGTTGGGCCAACCAAGATGGAGAATAATATTTTGGGGTAAGGACATATGCAAGGGCATGGAGTGGAACATTCAAATTATCCCACCTTCACATGTTTATGAATATGGTCATACAAGATTGCATCTCTTTGCTCAACAATGTCTTTGATATGACCAAGCATGCTATCCATTTGCTCATACACCTCCCCAATCACCGGTTGATTTGTATCTGCAAAACGAATCATACTATAAACGGGCTTGGTGAACTATAGCACATATTTAACCTATGCCCAAAACTGACCTTCAAGAACGGTGTCCTCCACCTCCTTAAAGACATGTCTATCAGATGCGCTTGCAGCTCTGTCTTTCAATCCCTGCCATGAATCACTTGAGACCATACTAGCCAATTCCTCTCTTACCTTCAAAAGCCTCCTGAAGGTGAGGTAGTAACTAACAAATCTAGTCTTCGCAATCTTCAATAGCTCCAACCTAGAGTGATTGCGAAAAATGTGGTGGGCCATGCTATGATTGGTGATAAATTTTATCATTTTCTTACCTCTCTTGTACAAGGCACCAATCCATCAGTAGCTAGGGCCCTTCATCTTAACAATATGATGCATCAAAAGTTTCAATGTGTGAACTAAACACCCTTACCAAAATATGTTGGGATACTTATCCTCAATGATTGCTCCTGCTGCCTTACAATTAGTAGCATTATCTGTGATGACTTGAATGACATTGTATGGCCCAATTGTTTGAATGGTTTCAAGTAAAGGTTGTGCAATATTAATACCAGTCGTGTAGCAATCTGAGTAGTCATGAGCTGAAAGGAAGACCGCACCACTAGCAGACACACCCATAATATTTATCAACGGCTTGCCTTTAACATTTGTCCATCCATCAGGTACAATGGATACCCCATAGTTGGACCAATCATTTGTAAACTTTCCAAGAGCACTATTGATTTTGGCTCTTTCCCTGTCAAGTCCGACGGTTCTAGCTTTGTCATACCCAGGGCTCCTATATCCTTTAGGGGCACCATTGATGGCTTGTACCATTTCATGCCAATAGGGTGAGCAAGAATATTGAAAGGCACACCACATGCATAGAGAAACCTGTAAATCAATGGCCCTTCAAATGTTTCTTCAATGGGGTCATCTAAGACATGATGCTCAATAGTGGAAGAAGTAGGATTTTGCCATGGAGGTGCTCGTTTTCTAACTTAGAGCACTCGTTGTACCCCTAAAACCCACTTTTCCTAAGTTTTAAGTGATTAATTTATCACTTAAGTCAAAAACCTCCTAAAAAACAAAAAATCAATTAAAAAATTAATAATTAATTAAATTGGAGAGAATATCCAAATTCCTAAATCAGTGGATTTTTGTCCGATTTGATTGAAATCAGTTTATATCGGCTTCCATAATTTAAGGCAAGACATCTCCTTGATTAAAGCATCAACTTCAGTGTTGATTGAGGCTACTACGAGTTTGCTAGATTAAGGGGACGTTTTTCTTCTTAGAGGGGGGCATAATTGCTCATGTGGCACCCATCTGGCATGTTTTGGAGATCCCAAAGAGGGGTTGTGCCTACCTCTTGAGAGGTGGCACATTTTTCTTGTGTAACTCCCTCTAACTCGCCCAAATCAAGGGATAAACTCACTCTCAATCTCAAATTTGCCCTCAGTCTTCTTCAGTTGGCAAGTGCGCCCTCTTGGTCCCGTTTTTCTATAAAAGCAATACTCTCACCCTTTCAAACTAGTTGGAATGTGTTGGGAATAGCCTTCCTATTCTAATCATTGTTTATCTGAGAAATAAAAAAGACTTTGGAAGTCTGTTTGTGTGGTGCTTTGTTGAGTGGATGTACTATCATTGTGCTTTGTGGGGATAATATGTGTTGGATCCATCTTGCTTCCAAATTCCAAATCTAGCTTGCTTGAAGGACTGGTATCAGTTTTGCGAGGTAAATTAAGCTGTTTGTTTACTGCTTCAATTTATTTAGTATGAATGCTTAGAGATACAAATCGAATATTTTCATTTGTTTATGAACATTTTCACGTTGATTTCTGAGTATATATGCTGTTGGATTTGATCATTGGTTGTTGAGTTGTATGAAGTACAGCTTATCTTAGTTGGAGATCAAGAAGATCTTGTTTGATCTTCCTCATTTCTAACACTTTTGTTTGCAGATAAAGTCTCTCGGTGCCCCACAATCAAGCGCCTCAAAGATCTTCTTGTTCTCTAAACTCCTCTCTCTCTCTCTCCTTCTCAAATACCGTTTAAAAAATCAACTTGTCCTTTATTGAAAAAGCATTTACAGATCTGAAGTTAAAAGTTTATTTTCATACATAGATCGTAATTACTTTTTCATTTCTAGATCTAGCTAAAGCAAAAAAAGAATAATCACTTTTTAGTAGATCTACATAACCAAGTTTTCTTGCTTCAAGCTATTTACATTTTTTCAAGAAAAAATTTAAAGGCTTGATTAGTAGGATTAACTTCCGAGTTTAAATTTTCATATCTAGCAGTCTAGTGTTGTTTGTTTGCCATCTTGTTATTGTAGTTTGCTGCTTTCTGTCACTATTTCAATGTTTATTTAAGTTTTTATTTGCAAAGTAATCTGAATACTTACCCACTGCACTATACCGAAGTACCAAAAGGGAAAAGATTTGAGCAGTGTAGTAATTCGAGAACTTTAATTTTTATGCACTGTTAAGTTTAAAATAAACCCCCTTGCTTTCTCGAGTACAGGTTCATGGATAAGGGCTTGCCCAAGTACTAAATCTGGAAAGAGGCTCTTGAGATTTACTCTTTTTAATCAAAAAAATTTGTTCAAAAACATTTAAAATTTACAAGGCCTTCATCCTCGTATGCTCTACTTCCACTGCAACTTTGTCTGATCAGTTGGTAGTATCAGAAAAGGGTTTAAGTGACTAGTAATTAGTCTAACTTTTAATTAATCTCCCTGAACAAGGAAAATCTAGCGTTGTGTTTTGCTACGTGTGGGGAAATTGTACAGAGGAAGCGAGAACTATTAAGAAGCAACCGCGGGGCCCCGTTAGGCTACATCCTTGTTGTTGAACATCCCCTCGTGACTCCATTCAGCCCACATTTCCTCGTGTGCTACCACACTGTGTGAGTCTGGACATATTCCCTGTACCTTCGTGGTATATCAGGAATCCCCCTCCCTGCTAATAATCCAGATCATTTCCACATTAATAAAACCAACCAAGAATTTACTCACTCCTTAATCAATTCATCTAATAATCTAAAATTTAACAACTGAGACACTACAATACTTTCATTGAGACAACATTAGCAAACCACAATTTGCAAAGCATTCTTTTCATTATGGCATTGATATATTCTATTATGTTTTGCATAAGTTAGTTTCGCAAATGTGTCTTGAATATTGTGTATCTATTTTTTACTCAGGGTTGCTTGAGTAAATTCTATTTGCAGTGATTGGTAATCTCTAATTTCATTTAACATACCAAAAATCCTAGAAAATTTGTGTTTCTAACTTTCATAGTTAGAAACAGCCTTAGATTTATTTTCATTAGGGTCCACCCTATTGAAATATTGTAACTTCAAAGGATATTCTAAATGTATTTTTCTTGTGTCGGGTCTTTAGTACCCTAATAAATAACATAATATACTGTTTTTGAGTATTCCTAGGTAAAGTCGGCCCAGACAGATTATTGGGGCCGACTTTACCTAGGAATACTCAATTGACACATATGTATAAATAGAGGAGTTGTGGTTCTTATTTGAACAGACTCACTCGCTTGTGTAGCGCATAGGAGAGAGACAGAGACAGAACAGAAGGAGAACACCTGTTTTTGGGGTTGTCTTTTATACATCTTATAAGTGGAAGTTTTTGTTGGGTTTTCTTCCCCTTAAGGGTTTCCCAGGATAAATGTTGTGTCTATCTTGTGATTGTGTTTCTATCAGTGATTCTTAATATGCTACTGCTATGATTTTGAATTGAATACTATTGAATCTAGTCTAGCATATGAAAACTTAACATGGTATCAGAGCTAACCTGATTAGAGCAGCTTTCACAAGGTGAAATTCTCCCTCCTCCCTCTTCGAAAGAAATTAGGGCTTATGCAAAAGTTGGAGTTTTGAAGATCTGCTTACATAGAAAGTTGCGCCCTCCCAGAGCGCATCTATTGAGATCTAGATCAAAGTTTTTGGGTGGCTAGATCTCTGGGAAATCCAAACCCTAGTTTGGCAGTAAACCAAAAAAACTGCAATGAAACAAAACCAGAAAATCTGCAGTGCTGCAACCTTGCAAGTAGGATTTGAAGACTGAAGATTAGGGATCTCCAGAAAGCAGTTGGATCAACCAACTCACCTCCTCCAAGCTCATCTACTAGTAAGGTCAATCTCCTGTTTTTGATAAATTTCAATTTTGAGTGACTTACTGGACAAGATGGCCCCAAGCATTAAGCTTGAGGACAAATTGGAAGGCCTAGAAAACTTCATGGCTTGGAAGTATAGGATTGGCCTCATTCTGAAAGAGAATGGTCTTGAGAAGTACATCAAGAATGAAGTTGCAGAACCTGAAGAAGTTGAAGCTAAGAAGAAGCATGAACAAGACCTAATCAAGGCAATGAGGATCATTGTTGATTCCATTAAGGATCACTTGATCCCTCGGGTGTCATCTAAGAAGACACCTAGGCAAATGTATGATGCACTTTCCAAAATGTATGAAGGAAAGAACATCAACAAAAAGATGAATTTGAGAGCTCAATTGAAGGGCACCAAGACGAGCAAAGGAGAATCTATTCAAGATTACTTCACAAGGGTCTCCCAGATCAAAGAGAAGCTAAGTGCTATTGGAGATATCCTTGATGAGGATGAACTGGTTATGACCGCTCTCAATGGCCTCACTAGATCTTAGGACTCATTCATCCAAACTTTATGTGCAAGAAAAGAAAGTATGAAGATTGACATAGTATGGGAAGATTGCATACAAGAAGAAGCTAGAGTAGCCAATAAAGAAGCTCTTCTCAGAGAAGATGATCAGGCTCTAGCTACCCATACTAAAGAAAGAAACCAATCAAACTTCAAGAGGAGTAATCATAAGCCTTCGAAGAAGAAGAAGAAGAAGGATTACTCAAAGTATCAATGCTACAACTATCATAAGATAGGACATCTTGCTAGAGAATGGCCATCATCAAAGAACAACAACAAAAAGCATCATGTTCATCTAGTTGAAGATGAGAATGAAGAAAGACCTCGAAAGAGAACTAGAGGTGAAGATGTAGAATAATGTGTTATTCTCTGCATTCTCTGGGTCTGTAACACCTAGAGAAGATACATGGCTTATTGATAGTGGTGCCTCTAAGCACATGACAAGAAAGAAGACAACTCTGTCAAATCTTGAAGAGAAGAACTCTCCCCAGAAGGTATCATTGGGAGATGACTATCAATATCCCATCAAAGGTATTGGTGAATCAAGCTACAAGCTTGACTCTGGGACCTCCATGAAGATGAAGGAAGTACTATATGTACCAGGTTCGAAAAAAGAACCTACTCTCTATCTCAACTCTAGATAAGAAAGGATATAGAGTTGCTTTTATAAATGGACAAGTACTTATGTGGTCCAAAGGAAAGACACTTGAATATGTTGTAGTCATTGGAGAAGGAGGAGGAGGACTGTACAAGCTCAAAGGACAACGGAGACAACCCTTGTCCATGAGACTACCAACTCAAGTGAACTGTGGCATAGGAGACTTGCTCACATCAACTACAAAGCATTGCCCTATGTGAGCAAGGTGGTAACAGGGTTACCAAATCTGAAGATCGAACATGAGGAAACCTACAAGGGATGTGCACATGGAAAGAACATCAAGAATCCCTTTCCAAAAAGTGACCCAAAGACTAAAGGTACGTTGGAACTAATCCATTCTGATGTATGTGGTCCTATGCCCTCCATATCCTTAAGTGGATATGAATACTATGTCACATTTATTGATGATTATTCAAGAAAGACTTGGATATACTTCTTGAAGAATAAGAGTGAAGTGTTCGAGAAATTCAAGGAATTCAAAGCCTTGATAGAGAACCAGTCAAAAAAGAGAATCAAGACACTGAGATCAGATAATGGTGGAGAATACACTTCAAAGGAATTTGAAGCATTCTGTAAGGAGGCAGGAATCAAGAGGGAACTAACCACTCCCTATAATCCCCAACAAAATGGTGTTGCGAAAAGAAAGAATAGAACTATCATGGAAGCAGTGAAAGACCATGATTCATGACCAAGACCTCCCTATGCACCTATGGGCTGAAGCTGTAAGAACAACCGTATATGTCCAAAATAGATTATCTCACAGTGCTCTTGGATTCAAGACTCCTGAAGAGATGTATACTGGAAGAAACCTGAAGTAAGCCATCTCAAGATATTTGGTTGTCCAGTATATGTACATATTCCGAAAGAGAAGATAACCAAATTGGATCCTTCTGGTAAGAAGGGAATATTTGTAGGATACTGTGAAGTCTCCAAAGCCTTCAGGATATACATCTCAGGATTCCATCATATCGAGATTAGTAGGGATGTAACCTTCGATGAAGAGGCAGCTCTTAAGAAGTCTAGAAGGTGTCAGCTTGAAGAAGTACATGAAGAGGATGTACCTCCCAAAAGGACAAAAGCTGAACCAACTCCTGAAATAGTAGCATCAGAAGATCATGACATGCTAGAGCCTCAGGAACCCCCTACTATGGATATCTCTCGAAAGAGAAAACCTACTTGGGTAAGAGAAATCATACAAGAAGCAAAAAGATATGGAGCACCAGAAGGCTCCACAAGAACCAACAAAAGATCAAAGCCATATTCCAGTTATGTAGCTTTGATGTGTGATCTTGTAGACCAAGAACCCACCAGCTATGAGGAAGCTACACAAAAGAAAGAATGGGTTGAAGCAATAACGAAAGAATACCAGTCGATCATGAAGAATGATGTTTGGGATATTGTTCCCAAACCAGAAAACAAGAGTGTGGTATCTTCGAAATGGATCTACAAGATAAAACATGCTACGAATGGAAGTATTGAAAAGTGCAAAGCAAGATTTGTGGCTAGAGGATTCTCTCAGAAAGAGGGGATCGATTATGAAGAGACATTTGCTCCAGTAGCAAGGTACACTTCCATCAAAACCATCATGGCACTTGCTTCCATGATGAAATGGGACTTACACCAAATGGATGTAAAGACAGCCTTCCTTAATGGTGTGATTGAGGAAGAGGTTTACATCGAACAGCCACAAGGATTTGAAGTCGAAGACAGAGCGACTCATGTATGCAAGTTGAAAAAGGATCTATATGGACTGAAGCAAGCTCCTACAGCTTGGTATGGCAGAATAGATAGCTTCTTGACAAGCATGGGCTTTACCAAGACTAAAGCTGATCCTAATCTTTATATGAAGATTATGGATGATGAACCAGTCATACTATTGTTGTATGTGGATGATCTATTTCTGACTGGAAATGAGAAACAGATCAAGGATTGCAAGAAGAAGCTAGCTGAAGAATTTGAGATGAAAGATCTTGGATTGATGCATTATTTCCTAGGGCTGGAAGTGTGGCAGAGCCCAGAGGGAATCTTTCTGAATTAGGGAAAGTATGCAGTAGAAATCTTGAAAAGATTTGATATGTTGGATTATAAAGTCATGGCCACACCCATGGACACCAACTTAAAGCTGTTGTCTGATGAAACATCTCAGCTAGTGGACATGACTCACTATAGACAGATTATTGGGTCATTAATGTATCTGACGAACACAAGGCCAAATATATACTTTGTTGTGAACACCTTGAGTCAGTATCTAGTTAAACCTAGACGGGTTCACTTGATAGCTGCAAAGCATGTGATGAGGTACCTAAAAGGTACGATTGATTTGGGACTGTACTATGAGAAAGATCATGACTACAATTTGTATAGGTATATGGATTCAGATTGGGCAGGAAGTGCCGCAGACAGAAAGAGCACCTCATGTGGATGTTATTGTCTGGGATCCGCCATGATCTCATGGTTTAGTAAGAAATAGTCCAGTGTTGCTCTCAATACAGCTGAAGCAGAGTACATCGAAACTTGCTCCGCTTGTTGTGAAGCGATATGGCTTCGAAAGCTAATGTCAGGAATATTTGACATGGAGGTGGACACCACAGTAATTTTCTGTGACAATCAAAGTTGTATAAAGATGACAGAAAATCCGGTGTTCCATGACAAATCGAAGCATATAGATATCTGATATTTCTATATAAGGGATACAGTACAAAAGGGAGCCATCAAGCTCCAGTATGTGGATACCGATGAGCAAGTTGTTGATATACTGACCAAGCCTCTATCTCGAATGAAGTTCGAATATTTCCGCAACAAGCATGG
The DNA here is from genome assembly GCA_001517045.1 of Pseudotsuga menziesii. Lineage (NCBI taxonomy): Eukaryota > Viridiplantae > Streptophyta > Pinopsida > Pinales > Pinaceae > Pseudotsuga > Pseudotsuga menziesii. The sequence goes on along the minus strand of LPNX010378698.1, from coordinate 144,943 downwards.
TGTAGTTTGAAAGGACTTTCCTCGCAAGGAGGAAGAGTGATGGGACTACAAATGATGGACCCTCTTCGAAAAGGAAGATCAAGTCGAAAGGGGGAGTAATGATGAGACTGACATCGATGATGGATGACAGTGATGATGGTCTGACATTTAGTTGTGGACGATAGTATCCTCTCTTGAGGATGGCAGGTATAACATTCTATGCATGAGAGTGGTCCTTACTAGTTAAAGGATGACCCTGCAAGATGTCACTCTCGCATGGATAATACTCACATTCAGTTGTGAATACCGTAGATTAAACACTCGCTCGGGAGTGGTCCTAACCTCAGTGGTTTGGATGCTCTACGATGAGTCCTCATGGACGCCAAGACTGACATTGTGTATGCAGTCAAGATTTTCCTTGCAGACTATACGCTTGTATGGAGAGTATGCCTACATTCATATGTAGATTCCATAGAACAACACTCGCTTCAGAGTGGTCCTAACCTGTGTAGTATGGATGCTCTATGATGAGTCCTCACAGACGGCGTAGTATAAAACTCACTTCGGAGTGGTCCTAACCTGTGTGGTATGGATGTTCTACGATGGGTCGACATTGTGTATGTGGTCGAGATATGCTCTGCAAACAATACTCTTACATGGTAGAGTATACCTACATGTGAGTGTAGATACCATAGTATAACACTCACTTGTGAGTGGTCATAACCTGTGTGGTATGGATGGTCTACGATGAGTCCTCACGGACGATAGGGTCGACAATGGGTGCGGTCAAGATATACATTTAGTTGTAGACTATTTAACTGATCGATTTCATAGATCATGCTGATGGAGGATTGCATCGTCCTTGGACTTATGTCCTAAAGTGATAAGGATTGATCATCCTGCAAATAGATCATGTGTACTATAGGTAGCATGGCAGCAAAGGATCAAGTAGATCGAAGTACAACAGCGAAGGGTCAAGTAGATCGAAGTGCATCTGAAAAGGATCAAGAAGGATCGAAGGACTGTTGCAAAGGATCGAAAGGATCGAAGCGCCACTACAAAAGGTTGAAAGGATCGAAGTGCTGCTGCAAAGGATCTAGAAGATCGAAGTGCTGCTGCAAAGGATCGAGAAGATCAAAGTACTGCTGCAAAGGATCAAGAAGATCGAAGTGCTGCTGCAAAGGATCTAGAAGATTGAAGTGCTGCTACGAAGGATCAAAAGATCGATGCGTTGCTGCAAAGAAAGGATCAAGTGATCATGTGATGCAGAAGATAAAGAGTAATTGTTCTAGTTACTGATTGTGAAAAACTTCCTGTGATGTATAGATGTATTACCTCGATGTACTGTTGTAATTGTCTCTCTGTTCTCCTATAGTTTGTGATGATGTTGTCAGTAGAATAACCTTCTCGTTAAGGGGGAGTGTTTAAATATTGTAACTTCAAAGGATATTCTAAATGTATTTTTTTTATGTAACCCAAGGGAGATGTTATTATTCCTCCGACGGGGTGTTACTATTGTATTTGGTCATCATAGAGTCCTGAGGTAAAGCCTCCACTTGTGTCGGGTCTTTAGTACCCTAATAAATAACATAATATACTGTTTTTGAGTATTCCTAGGTGAAGTCGACCCAAACAGATTGTTGGGGCCGACTTGTCTAGTGCAAAAGTCAATTGACACACATATATAAATAGAGGAGTTGTGGTTCTTATTTGAACACAGACTCACTCACTTGTGTAGCACATAGGAGAGAGAGAGAGAGACAGAACAAAAGGAGGAGAACACCTGTTTTTGGGGTTGTCTTTTATACATCTTATACAGAGGAAGTTTTTGCTGGGTTTTCTTCCCCTTGAGGGTTTCCCAGGATAAATGTTGTGTCTATCTTGTGATTGTGTTTCTATCAGTGATTCTTGACATGCTACTGCTATAATTTTGAATTGAATACTATTGAATCTAGTCTAGCATATGAAAACTTAACACACACCCCTTGGCTTCGCTAGGAGTTGGCCTAGACGGAGGAGTTGAGTATCAGGTGACAGCACTTGGCTCAAGCTTGCCCCCAAAGTTGCACCCAGTGGCTTGAAGATTTCTGCCACGTTACCCGAGGTGTGAATTAGGCGGCAACAGGTTGGATAGAGCAACACTCTTCTCATCATCATCCTTTTGTGTGGCTCCAAATAGAGATTCCTCCCGAATCTCCTCTTGGATATAGTCATCCCATAACCTCTCCCAGCTAAGAAGTCTCTCTTGTACAACGATCTCTTCGACAAAGGGTTCCCATGGATTGGTGAAGCCATTCAAGGACATGCTCACCAACTCTGGATCTCCCACTCTCTTCCCAACTGTTGCCAACTTATCACAAACTTATGTGATCCTAGTGAGATAAGAAGCTACAGTATCACTCTTGGACATCTTGGTGCTTCTGAGCTCCTCCTTTAGCACCATCTTCCTGTTGTGGTTATTACTCTGATATAAGCCTATCAGAGCATCCCACATCACCTTGGTTGACGTCTTCTCAGCTATGTGAGGGATCAAATGATCCTTCACCACATCCAAGATAATCCTCATCCTTCAAATTATGAACTTCTAAGTCCTTAGGATCTGTCAGCACGGTCATTGTTATGCATGCGAACTCCCACAGCCCATTCTCCATGAGAATCAACATGAACCTCGCCTTCCAAGGGTTGTAGTTTGAGGCACCCTCCAACCTGTCTTTGTATCATATCTCTGTTGCAGACATCTTTCAGAAACTGAACTGCTGCCTAGACTCCTGCCTGAACTCTGTTCGTTACTCGGATCTGCAGCCTATTGCTTTGGGCGCAACCAGACAGATCTTGTCAGAAAACCAGCTTGCTGGCAGACAAGGTTTGCAAATAAAGTGAGAAATAAACTCTCAAAACTTCCTGTGGTTTTCGTGTTACTACCCGAGGTTTTATGGGAACTGTCCAGACCATTTTCCTGGGTTGCCCGCATTACCTGCCGACTAATGGTCTACTGACCTATCGCGGCTTGTCCATTGGCTACTAATCAGTCGTTGTTGGCGGCTACCATGGTAGCTATCTAACGATGGTTCTATGCACCAATGGCTACACCTCTTTCTGTCGACGTTCGTTTCTCCCTCGCAGCCTGTTATTCCCCTTCGCATGCACTACAACCTCTCGACCCAATCCTCCTATCCGCATCCTATCTCCACAAAAGTTGTTGCTACTCAAACACTCGAGCCCATAGCCCCCTGTCTTCACATGGCTCTACTTCTTTGCAGCGCCGATAGTAAGCTCCAAGGACATCCAATCTACTGCATCCTTCTCTCATGACTTCTTGTCCCTTACCTTAGGACGTCCTCGCCTGCGATCTGCAGCTCCAGCTACAATTCCATGAGCCACCCTTTCTCTACCTCCACCATCACAACTAGCGGCTTGCCTGCCACCCTTCGCCACCGTTTACCTACCATGGTGCCTGCTCTAACTTGGCTCTGCAACTTTCCAGCTCCGTCCTCAGTCGACCCTTGTGCAGCTAATTTGCTCTGCCTTCACTTCCCTTCTAACCTCGACCCATGCTTTCCCCCTTGTGGCAGCTCGCACCCGGATGCTACGGTGGTTGTGGCTATGGCTAGTTGTTGGCTATGGCTAGTTGTCAGCTCCCACAGACCATGTCCAACCACCACGTGATCAACCTAAGCCTAATTCAACCACTATCTACCAGCGGCTGTAGCGCAGCCCACAACACAATCGTACAGGGCCATACGTTGTTATATAGCTATCGTATTGTATGGTTTTTCCTTTCTTTTTTATTTCTTTGTAAATGTGTCAAACCACGATCTCCCGCTTAAGAGCTAAACCTGGCCTCGTCAATGGCTCTGATACCATGTTAATTTTTGTAAGATCAGATCTGATTCTCACTCTAAATCATTTGTATGCCCAAACTTACATCTAAAGTTATAAGCAAAAATATATTGATCTTCTAACTATTATGCAACGAAACAAACAACAAGAAATCACATGCATTTGACACTTAGATTTTCCTTAGAAAACCCCAACTAGGAAAAACCAGCAAACAATAGATTTTATTAATGATAAAATCTTGGGCTCCCATCTTGGGATAATGGCCCACCGAGGAAAATACAATGACAAAATGCTATCCTTCACACCTGAGGATCAATCCTTCAATCTTGTTGGTTAATAACCCTTGTTAGTTAATAACCCTCAACTACCCCTTGCTCCTTTCTTTTGACCATGCCCCTACCCCTACACACTTGGTTGAAAGTCCTTCTCCAACCAATCAATGAGATCTCACACTATATGTGATTGTTGTGTATCTTCTCCTCTCCTTAGACTTCCTTTTATAACATCTCAATGACCAAAACGCTAACCCTAGATTTCCAAAGTGATCAATGGTTAAGATTAAATCTCAAGCCTCACTTAAGATCATGGTTGTGACTTAATCTTAAGTTCACTTTTTAGTTATTAGCCAAAATAAAGTTAATAATGTGTTTTTCCTAAGGTAGACTTCAGAAAGAGATACAAAAGTATCTTGTTCTCTCAAGCAAGCTCCTAGAGAGGTATTCTGGATGACTTTTGCATGCCTGACACTTGGCCTATGCAGAAGTACCTGTCCGATGCTACAAAAATCGACACCCACTCTTAGCGAGGAAGGTACTTCCCCAAGAGCCACCTACAACTGATTCCCCTCTGACTCTGGTACACTGTCACATACATCATCCTACACACAAGAATTCCTCAAACCCTGTTGGTCAACTACTCCCAGATCACTAAAAGTCATGGAATCAATGACGCTACACATAAGTGTCAAGAGGTTCGAAAACTTCGTCAAAATCCATCTCTCCCTTAATGTGCTCCTAGAAGCTTACCCCTACTCCTGAGCATCCATCAATGTCATCTCATACCAACTAGGTCTCTTGGTCAAACTGGAAGGGGCTAGCTCCCTCCTCCCCTTTGAAGGTTTACTCCCCACACTAGAAGTCTGTGAACTCCACTCACCTTTCGTAGTCTTCTACTCCTTAACCTCTGTCACTGGCATCGATCCATGATCCAAGATCCCCTTAGATCCAACTACAGGCTTTCCTTATAATTTGTAAACTTTGCCTTCTCTAACACAAGGAACTCATGCTGAGTCTATGCCAAATCCCATCGATCGAATAGGAACTCGTCCACTCTCGAAAGATATAACACATTCACTATCCTCTAATGCCAAAACTAAGGCCAAATTCATCTTGAGCTCTGGTACATACAACACATCTGTCACCTCCATAAATCCTCCTAACGCTAGTTGAAACCTCACTATTCCAACTCTCTTCACAGCACACTTGGCATGAGTGCCAAGCTCCACATGCAAATCTAGGTCTATCCCTGACAACCTGGTGAACAACCCACATGTAGCCCCCCACAAACCAGGCACTACTAGAAATTGTGCCAAAAATACAAGAGACTAATGAGAAATCTTTCTCGAACTTCTCAGCAAACTCCTTAACCTGAGCTTCTGCAGAGGCTGCTGCCTACTGAAACTTGCTCTTCCCTTTCTTTTGTTCTAGACACTGTGAAGCATAGTGGCCACACTTGTGGCACGCAAAGCACTTGACTTTGCTCATGTCCTTCTTCTTCACTTCATGTGAAGTTAAATCTATATTGTTTTTGCTCCTCTTTTCTTGGTTTGAAAGAGCAACACTCTTCTCATCATCATCCTTTTGTTGGCCTCTAGATAGAGATTCCTCTTGAATCTCCTCTTGGATGAAGTCATCCCATAACCTCTCACAATTAGGAAGTCTCTCTTGTGCAACGATCTCTTCAACGAAGGGTGCCCATGGATTGGTGAAGCCATTCAGGGAAATCCTCACCAACTCTGGATCTCCCACTGTCTCCCCAACTACTGCCAACTTATCATAATCTTGTGTGATCATGGTGAGATAAGAAGCTACAGTATCAGTCTTCGACATCTTGGTGCTTCTGAGCTCCTCTTTTAGGACCATCTTCCTGTTGTGGTTATTAATATGATATAAACATGTCAAAGCATCCCACAACACCTTGGTTGATGTCTTCTCAGCTATGTGAGGGATCAGATGATCCTTCACTGCATCCAAGATAATCCTCCTCGCCTACACGTCCTTCAAATTGTAAGCTTCCAAGTCCTTAGGATTTGTCGACACGGTCACCGATGTGCTTGTGAACTCCTACGGCTTGTTCTCCATGAGAACCAATGTGACCCTCGCCTTCCAAGGGTTGTAGTTGGAGGCACCCTCCAACCTGTCTTTGTATCATATCCTTGTTGCAGCCATCTTCAAGAAACTGAACTACTGCCTGGACTCCTGCCCAAACTTTGTTTGCTACCCATATATGTACCCTATTGCTCCTTAGAACTTCCTACAGTTTTTTTGTTGTTGCTCCAAGTTTTCTGGGCACTGCCCGTACCATTTTCCTAGGTTGCCCGCATTACCTGGCTGTTGATGGTCTACTGACCTATGGTGGCTTGTTCGTTGGCTGTTGATCAACGATTAATGGCAGCTACCATGGCAGCTATCTATCAATGGTTCTGTGCACCGATGGCTACATTTTTCTATCGACAAGTTGTTTCTCCCTCATGACCTGTTGTTCTCCTCCGCGTGCGTTGCAGCCTCTCAACCTAATCCTCCTGTCGACGTCTTATCTCCATGACAGTTGTTGCTCCAACACTCGATACCACGGCCTCTTGTCTTCACGTAGCTCTACTTCTTCGTAGCACCAACGGCTAGCTCCACGTGCATCCAATCTACTGCATCCTTCTCTCACAGCTTCTTGTCCCTTACCCCAAGACATCTCTACCCACGATCTGCGGCTCCAACTGCAATTCCATGAACCACCCCTGCTTTGCCTCCACTGTCACAACTAGTGGCTTTCCTCCTGCCCTTCACCACCGTCTACCCGCTGCGATACCTACTCTAACTTGCGTCTGCAACTTCCCAACTCTACTGTCAATCGAACCTGCCACAACTAATCTGCCCTGCCGTCACTTCCTTTCTAACCTCGACCTGTGCTTTCACCCTTGTGGCAGCTCGAGCCCGACTGGTACAGTGGTTGTGGCTATGGCTAGCTGTCAACTCCTACAAACCATGTCCAACCACCACGCGATCAACCCAAGCCCGATCTGACCATAATCTGCCAATGTTGTAGCACACCCACGACGCAGTTGTACAGGGCCATACATTGGTGTACGACAGTCGTACCATATGGTTGTTCCTTTATTTTTTATTTCTTTGTAAACGTGTCAAATCACGATCTCTCGCTCAGAGCTAAACCTAGCCTCGTCACCGGCTATGATACCATGTCAGTTTTTGTAAGATCGAATCTAATTCTCGCTCTCAATAATTTTTATGCCCAGAATTATGTTTGAAATTATAAGCAAAAATATATTGATCTTCTAACTATTACGCAACGGAACAAACAACAAGAAATCATATGCAATTGGCACTTAGATTTTCCTTGGAAAACCCCAACTAGGGAAAAACCAGCAAACACTTTTATTAATGATAAAATCCTGGGCTCCAGTCTTGGGATAATGGACCACTAAAGAAAATACAATGACAAAATGCTAGCCTTCACACCTCAAGATCAATCCTTCGATCTTACTAGTTGCTAACCCTCCAATGCCCCTTGCTCCTTTCCTTTTACCCTGCCCCTGCACCTACACACTTGGTTGAAAGTCCTCCAACTAATCAATGAGATCTCACTCACTCTATGTGACAATTGTGTATCTCCTCCTCTCCTTAGACTTCCTTTTATAACATCTCAATCACCAAAACCCTAACCCCAGATCTCCAAAGTGATTAATGGCTGAAATTAGATCTCAAGCCTCACTTAAGATCAATGGCTGTGACTTAATCTTAAGTTCACTTTTAGTCATTAGCCAACATTAAGTTAAAAATGTGTTTTTCCTAAGTTACACTTCGGAAAGAGATACAAAAGTCTCTTGCTCTCTCAAGCAAGCTCCTAGAGAGGTCTATTGCCGCCTTACACACACCTAGGGAGGAACGCAGCTGAAATCTTCAAGCTGCTTGGTGTGTCCTTGGGAACAAGTTTCGAGTCAGGTACCTACTACTGTCACCTGCTCCTGACTCCTCCGCTTAGGCCACTCCTAACAGAGCCATGGGGGGTAGTTCCTACGAAAGAGTTTCTAAGGCTCTTGAAGTTTATTAGTTATGGATGAAATGGTTGTTAGAAGTTGTTTTAGAATTAAACAATATTTAAATCAAGTACTGCAAAGATTGAAACAGTATAACTCAACAACATAAAATGGCATTCACAATAGATTTGAATGAAGTAAAATAAAATATTGATACAATATAAACCAATGCCAAAATGGAGTCAAAGTAAAATAATTGTTGCTGAAAATGAGAAATGTTTTGCAGTGTACTTGGTCAGTGTTAATCTTATTCAATAATGAGTGAGTTAGGGGGAAAGGGGATTCCCGATATACCGTGAGGTACTAGGAATATGTCTGGATTCTAAGCAAAGCGGCTCCACACAAGAAAATGTGGGCTAGACGGAGTTGTGGGGGGATGTTCAACACTACACCAACAAGGATGTAGCCTAACGAGACCCCACGGTCACTTTCTAGTTGTTCCCGCTTTCCTTGAAGAATTTTCCCACTGTTCCTCAGGTTCGTTACGTCGGGTTTTCGTAATGTTTGAGGGTTGTAAATTTTATTAATGTGAATTGATTAATTAGATGTGAGGAATTAATGAATGCACAATACCGCTCTTGATATCTCCAAATGTCAGACTAAGCCGCAAGGGGTAGAGCATACACGGTAGAGGCAAATGTTTGTTCCAATTTAGTGAGTAACGAAAGTACTAATATATACGGCCCTTAAAGGACGGATTGTGTGTTTGTGTTGCAATAAAGTAAACATGCAAAAAAATTGAGTTTTTCTAATTACTACAACCAAGAATCTCTTTCTGGCCTGGATGTCGTATTCGGGAAAGCAAGGCTAGGTAAGTATTTGGTTACTTTAAAATAAATTATAAACTTGAAAGAAACGATTATTGATCTAGAATGACTAAAACTAATCTACAGAAAACAATCACACCACTTCAAGTATAGATACAGGCTTCCCCCAAATGGGGGAAGAGGGGTGTGGGATCCGTAATCCCACTTGCTCTTTATTCAAATTGGTTACAATAATGCTTAAAAGGGAAAACCCTCTTTTGGCCCTTGAAAAATGGGTTAGAAGAGACTTTACAAGTGCTGGGAAGAAAAGGAATGGAGGGGAGGGAAGGTAAATGGATCATGGGTGTTCTGGATGGAAAAAAACTCGATTTTTCGACATCTCCCTCTCTTTTTCCTCCGACCTGCTAAAAACCAGCAAGCTAATGAAGCAAAGTGAGTGGGTTAGATGCAAAAATACTCTAAAAATTTACACTAATTAATACTTGCAAAATTTTGGTATTTCAAATACTAAGAAAATGATATTAAATCTAAGCCTTTTGATGCTAAATAAGTGACTTTTAGATCTATGTCATGCACAAGCCTTTTAGAAATAAAGTATTTAACTTTTAAGGATTAGATCTATGCTTGCAACTTTTCAAAATAAAGGTAACCGGAAAAAGATAGTAGTTTGAAGTCTTGAGGATGAAGAAGGAAAATCTCAAGCCTGAGCTTGAACAAATTTGAGAAAGGAGAGATCCCGTGGAACAAGAAGCGTTAGATTCATAAAAATATAGTGAAGAAAGATAAGATGCAATCGAGCTCCGATCTCTACTTCACGTTTGGTGATCTGCAAAGCTACAAAAACCTTTAAGCAAGTGATTAGATCTAGTATGGTAAATTAAACAAGAACAAAAGTGTACAAGTATAACCGACTACAAAATGCAACTCTTAGATCTTATATAACTACACATAAGTAAGCAAATTGAACCATCAAATGCCTACTCTATGGATTAGAATATAATCTTCTAAGCTAGATAATGAAACTTGCATAACAAAAGTGAAACTACACATATATCACCTCGATTATAAGCCAAGCATTCACCATGAAAATTCTTGCACAATTCGGACCTCCAAAGTCTCAATTTTATTCATCAACAATACACAATAGTACATACATGAGCAAAGGTTCCTTCCATCCATCAAAAATGAGGAATAAGGTCTCGCATAAATAGATTTTACAAACCCCTGGGGGTGCTACGTACACTGGCAGAAGGAGTCTAGTTAAACTAAGTTGATTTGGAAGTCCAAAATGTGATTGATTTGGTTTTCAATGGGAGATCGCCACCTCTCCAAGGAAAATGCGCTCCTCACCAACTCACACCAACCACTTGCGACCTTCACTTCGGTGTTTGGCGTTTTCCCCACAAATTGACATCACCCTCATTGCTTGCGATTCCTCCTCTCCATAACATACGATAGTATGATATATCTAACACATTAAAATACATCCAAAGTCTTAATATATTGTGAAGAGGGGTCCACGCTAGTGCTAACAAAACCATCACTTTGGGTTGACGTCACTCCCTCACTTAACCATTCGCTACCTTTTAATTAATCATTTGCTACATCTCTTTTTAACCAAAGTTTCACATGGAAGAGAAGCACATGACCATGTGACCCATTGCCATGTCATTTCCTCACTTTAAAATATTGATTTTTGACTTTGTGCAATTTGTCATAATTTAGCATTTTTTTATGTTTTGTCGCACCGATGGAGAAATAACGCCATACAGGTCAATTTAGTCACTCGGAGCATGAGAAAAGTGAGTCTCGAGGTAAAGGAGGTGCTCTGAGATTGAAAACAAGCCCATACACACCAAAAACAGACTCTGGGTCATACTTTTTTTACATTTTGAATTTTTCAATTTAAACCAATTAAAAAATGGCTTTAAAAACGAAAAAAAATTATATATGTATATTCTCGGAATCATACGAAACTCTAGGGGGGCCTAGTACATGTCCATACAACTCAATACCGATGCCTAACACGCTTATATACATCGACACATGAACTTTAATAACCTCCTAATGCCTAACCACCAAGACGAAAATTCCAGCTTTGGAAGAGCGATAAAAAATTCAAAAATTATACATCGCTTATTCAGCATTGCATAATTGACAATGGAAAAAACACCTTGGAATAATCGGATTGATAGCCAGGTCCTTTAAAAAAAGTTTGTCATGTTAGAGCATTTATTACAATGCCCCCAAGGGGTATGAACATGCATTTTATTAAAAAAAACAGACCACAATTGGTCCTGATGTAACCACGAAACTTCTGAGCACTGGCAATGAACAATTGACTTGTTCAATACTCTGGCGGCTCACTGGAAATCCCCTAAGTGCAACTTAGTGGATAACAAGGTCTTCTGGATGATTTCTACATGCCCGACACTTGGCCTATGCAGAAGAACTTGTTTGATGCTACAAAAATCAACAGATGACTTGTTCCTTACAAGATTAGAGAAGCTCATTGAGATGTGCAAGAGACATCTAGCTTCGGAGTTCAAGATGAAAGACATCGACATGATGCACTACTTTTTAGGATTAGGGGTGTGGCAACGTACAAGTGAGATTTTCCTAGGACAAGGAAAATTTGCAATTGATATTCTGAAAAGATTCAGGATGGAGGATTGCAAGCCTGTGTCAACCCCTATGATCACCAATGTAAAGAAGTTTGATGCTTCTGAGTCAGAGTTGGTGGATCCTACATTGTGCAGGCAATTGATCGATTCATTGATGTATCTGGTCAACACTAGGTCACATATATGCTTTGCTATGAAACCCTTAGCCAGTTTATGGTTGAGACGAGAAGGGTATTGTTATCCACTAAGTTACACTTAGGTGGATTTCAAATGAGCCGGCAAAGTTTGAAGAAGGATACTTGTTCATGATCAGTGTTCGAAAATCCTTTAGGCCTTCTAGACCCCTTTTTCTTTTTCTCCCAAATGTTCATACCCCCTTGGGGGAGTTGTAATAAAATGTGCTAGCATGATCACTGTACGTAAAAGACTCGGCTTCCTAGGACTTAGACATCAATTTGACTAGCTCAAAGTGTTTTTTCCCTTGGTAATTATTTGTTGTTGAACAAACGACTAATCATTTTTGAGTTTTTCACTCATACCTCCAAAGTTGGGATAGTCGCCTTGGTGGTTAGGCCTTAAGAGGTTATTAAAGTCTAGGTGTCAATGTATATTACTATGCTAGGCATTTAAATTGAGTCATATGGACATGTGCGAGGTCCCCCTAGGTTTTATTTTATGTTCTGAGAATAATATTTTTCTCGTTAAAATGGGTTGAAATATCCATAAGTTAAACTTTGGAATGTAATAAAAGTGTGGTCTAGGGGCCGAATTTGCTATGGGAGTGCTTGTTTTAACACTCAGAGAACCCACTTTACCCCGAGACCCATTTTCCTAAGTGTTTAAGTGATTTATTTCTCATTTATTTCACTTTTACTCAAAAAAAGTCAAAAAGTGAGTGGAAAAATAGAAAAAAAAAAGTGAAAAAATATGAAGAGTCAAAATCCACAATTAGTGGAGACATGTCCCACACATGTTCCTATAGCAACTAGAGATAAAAGCGACTTGTTTGGAAGACAAGACAACATGATTGGTGGCCAATCTATTGGGTGGCGACTTCATCTCATATGAGGGATGCGCCCTTTTCCTCTCATGATATCGCATGGGTTATGTGGCAAGTGAAAACTTGGTATGTAGGCGAATTATGTTGAGAGAATATTTTAATGGTGGAGTTAGGTGGCACATATATCATCCAAGAGGGCACATTTCCTCATGGTGGTGCATCTCTCTTGGTTTGTTGGCATTTGACGAGGGGTGGGCACATCTCTCATGGAGATGTGGCGCCCATATCGCATGAATATCTCACCCAAACATCAATTAACTCAGCGTTGCTCCCTCAATCAACTCCATTCACCCCGGTTCACTCTCGCTTGTGGATGTGCCCCCTTGGGTGGTTTTGGCTACCAGCGTAGATCCAAATCCTAGGCTCTATCAAGGGCCGAGAGGGATCAAATCTCTTATTATGTATCCATTGATTTGATTCAAACCAAAAGACACATATTTGTATTTAAGGTCCACATATAATATTTTTATTATTAATATTTATGGTTTAAAACCATGCACATGGTTTATGGTTTTAAAACCATGTGCAAGGCCAACATTTTTTATTATTTTGTTAAGTAAAAATATTACAACATTCCCCATATTGTGTTTTTTTCCTCACCCATATTTTTTTACGGATAATTACATTTTTACTTTTTTATTGTTTTGTTAGCTAGGAAGATTACAACATCTCCCCCATATTAGGTTTTTTTTCTGGCCGACATTTATTTTGGCCTATAATTAAAAAATATATTTTTTATTAATAAAAATAACGTTACGTAACGTTACAACGTTATGTAACGTTACAACGTTACGTAACGTTACAAGATCTCCTCCATACTGGGCTGTAGAGAGCCTCTCGGCTCAATAAAATAAAGCATTTGCCTCTCTTCTTAACTAGTTCGAGTTGGATTAGAGAGTGCCTACTATTGTAATTTGTTTATGCTACTGCAATTTTGTTTGATAATAAAGAAGCTTTGAAGGCTAATGGTGTGTTGCTTTGGAGTGTGGGCCAAAACTGTCATGTGTTTAAGAGGTAACCTGTTTCTCATTTCAATTGCTTGTTCTTACTTTGTGAATCTAGCTTTAAAGGATTACTCCCAATCATTACGAATAGAATATTGTAAGTAATTTTACTTGTTGCTTCTATTTTGAATACATATTTTTAGAGATCTAGATCAGATATGTTCTATAAGATTATATGCCTGTTGTTGTAATCTCAATTTATATGTAATCACCATATCTCACGGGTTTTACAAGTTTCTTGAGTGGTTTACAGGATATCTAGCTTGGAGGAAGTGTGGATCTACCTTGACTCCACTCTACTTCTAACATTTCTTAAGACATAGTCCATCGGCATCCCACTACAAAGTCTTTCGAGCAAATCTCAGCGGCAACAAGCTCTTTTCTCTTTCTCTTCCTCCTTTAAAAAATCACTCTCTCTTGGTTACTTGTTACTATCTTATTTGTTAGATCTAATTGTTGAAAGCTTAAATCATTCATAGATCTAATTTATAAGATTAGCTAGCTTAGATCTTTTTCTTTGCATAAAGTTTCTTATCATTTAGACAAAGAGATATAGCTTACGATTTTACTTCTTTAGAAGTTCCTAAAAGTAATTCTTTAGCTTGTTTGAAGTAGTTTCCTTTTAAAGAGTTTAAAGTTTGAATCAAGCAAGTTAGTGCATCATATTGGCTACCCAAAATGCAAGTCAAGATCCCAATGAGAGCTTGCTTTCCTCGGTTATTTTATGCATAGTTTATCATAGAAATCAAGCTCTCATTGGTTATTTTACACATAGTTTATCATAGAAATAACTTAGATTTTTGTTAGGATTTTTTGGGAAGTGTTCAAAGACACTCTTAAAGTGTTTTTGGGCATATTTCGAGTTTAATAGCTTGTTATTTTAGCAGGTTTGACGAAAAAGAAGAAAGAAAATCTTGCCAATTTTTGTGATTTTGGACCATTCAAAGCTTAATAGAGCTCCCCTTCTTGCTTCTTGTCATTTTTTCTCAATTGTGTAAGCCTTTGGATCCCAGTTCATAAGGACCAAAGTGAATTTCTTTTTCAAGATTGTAATAAGGCTGAATAAAAGTGTTGAGTAGGCTCCTAAGAGCCCACTCCCCATCCCCCCGAGGGGATCTGCGTCGCTGTACCTTTTTTCATGGTTTTTGCTTCTTTAGTTTAGTTTTTCTTTTCTTACAATAAAATTAACTTAATTAGTCTAAAATTGACCGTCGTGGTCCAATCCAATTGTTGGGCCATTGACTCACTCGAGACGTAGGAACAGTGCTTATTTTTCCTTTTTCTTGAACTGTATACTTTGAAGTACTTTCCATTTTACAATATTTTTGCCTTTCAAAGTAAATGAATAATTACCCACTACTTCGGTAGTGTAGTAATTAGACAATCTTTCTTTTCAGTCTTTATTTAATTTTGGAATGAACCCCCTTGCTCTGTCGAGTACAGTTTACAAACCTGAAAGAGATTCTTCGGTTTTTAATAAACAAGAAAACATTGTTCCAAAATCCTTAAAATTACAAAGCCCATTCCCTATATGCTCTGGATCTCTGCGGCTTTGACCAACCAGTTGATCACATTCAAAAAGGAATTGAGTGACTAGATTAATTAGTCACACATTCAATTAACCTCCCAACAATGAAATTCCAGAGTCACATTTTGCTTTGTGTGGGGAAATTTTACTAAAGAAGTCCGAAACAACTAGAAAGTGACCGTGGGGCCCTGTTAATCTACACCCTCGTTTGTGTAGTGTTGGACACACCCCCGTGACTCCATCTAGCCAACATCTTGAGTGAAGCCACACTAAGTGAGTCTGGAGATATTCCTAGTACCTTTGCGGTATATCGGTAATCCCCTTCTCCATTAAT
The DNA here is from genome assembly GCA_001517045.1 of Pseudotsuga menziesii. NCBI lineage: Eukaryota > Viridiplantae > Streptophyta > Pinopsida > Pinales > Pinaceae > Pseudotsuga > Pseudotsuga menziesii. The sequence goes on along the minus strand of LPNX010378698.1, from coordinate 129,480 downwards.
CTACTCATCTCACAATAATTTAAAAATGACCAAGAGCACATTGCAAAACATTTCCTTCCAACACTACAACAGCATTCATTTCGACTCCATTTTTTAGCACCGATCTTTGCTTATCATCAATACAATCATTTGCTTTAATCTATCATGTGTTGAATGGTTATTTAAGTGTTATGTTGCTTATGTTGTTGTTTTAATTCCAATATATGCAATCTCTTGTTTCAATTTTCATTATTCATAAAAACTCCTAAACAACTTACTAATCCACAAACCATCACCTAAAGCTTAATCAGCCTTAGTAACTCTTAGGGTCTATCCCTCTTGGCTTCGTTAAGAGTTTGCCCAAACGGAGGAGTCAAGATCAAGTGACAGTACTTAACTCGAGACTTACCCTTAGGGACGCACCTGGTGGTTTGAAGATTTCTGCCACGCTAACCCCAAGGTGCATGAAAGGAGGCAACAGGTACATTGGGTTGCAACGAAGCACATGCTCAGGTATCTACAAGGTACACTGGAGTATGGACTGAGGCATGTCAAGAGTGGTGGAGCACAGTTATAGGACTATATAGACTCATAATGGGCAGGGAGTGTAGTGGACAAGAAAAACACCTCAGGGTGTTGCTTCAACTTCATATCAGTGTTGATTTCATGGTTTAGTAGGAAGCAAGCGTCAATGGCACTTAATTCAGGAGTGGTTGAGTACATGGCAGTGAGTTTGGCAAGTTGTGAGGCCATTTGGCTTCGCAAGATGCTTACATGTTTATTTTGTCTAGAGTTGGAGCCTACGGCGATCCATTATGACAATCATAGTTGCATAACATTCTCAAAGAATCCAATGTTTCATGTCAGGCCCAAACACATAGAGATCAGATATCACTTCATCAAGGACAAAGTTCAGAGGGGAGCAGTGAAGCTTCAATATATTTCCACAGATGAGCAGGCTGCAAATAGTCTCACCAAGGCTTTGATGAAGGGCAAGTATGTTCAGAGATAAGCTGGGAGTTGTGTAGAACTCCTTCCTTGCTAAGAGGGAATGTTGATGATTATAGCTCGGCCAGGAGCTTCTGCATAGGCTAGGTGTCAAGCACGAATAAGTCCATTTACTCTCTAGGTACTTGCTTAATTATTAAGTGACTTTTATATCTCTTTCCTAAGTTTAACTTAGGAAAAGCACATTATTAACTTAATGTTGGCTAATGACTAAAAAGTGAACTTAAGATTAAGTCATAGCCGTTGATCTTAAGTGAGGCTCAAGATCTAATCTTGGCCATCCATTGCTTTCAAGATTGGGGGTTAGGGTTTTGGGCATTGAGATGCTATAAAATAAAGCCTAAGGAGAGGAGAAAGACACAAGGTCACAAGATCATTTTCAGAGAGATTTTATGAAGAGAAGAGTGAGAGACTCGGTGGTTGAAGAGAAGAGAGGAGAGATTTGCAGGAAGAGAAGATCCGAGAAAGAGAGAGAGAAAGAGATCACCAGCTGAGAGGGTTGATCCATATAGCCAGTTGAGAGGGACGAATCCTATGGCTGAAGCAGGTAGTTCGCAGGGTGACACACAGGGTCGTACAATGCCATACAGGCTAACGCAAGCCACGAACAGGGTGACACAAGGCCATATGAGCTAACACAAGGCTGTATAGGCTGATGTGGGGCCATACAGGTCGAACGTGGGGCTAACACAGTGGGTGACGCAGGCATGGCCGATTTTCTCTGGGACTGAGTTACAGATTCTATTCTTGTTAATTTCTGATTTTCTCTATGACCTAATAAAGAAGAACATTGAATGGTAGTTTTTCCCCATGGGGGTTTTCCAAGGTAAATAACTGTGTCAAATGTGTGAATGATCTCCTGGTTATGTCCGTTGCATTACTGGTTAAAAATATCAAGTACTTCTGTTTATAATTTCTAAGAATAAAAAATATTGAGAGCAGAAATAAGACTTTGATATTGAGTAGAATTTTAAGAATTTCCAGGAAACATTCAATGGAGAGCTGTAATTTCAGTGACTCTGGATCTCTAGTGCTTTCTGCTTTCACAGGACTTTGGCACTGCCTTAGAATTACAGCATTGTTTAACTTTACTATTTAGAAGTTAAGGTGCAAGTTTGTTTTCGCTAATGAGGTCAGTTCAATCCAGTCTTTCTGTTGTAACTAGCGGGAAGAGACATGTATTCAGGTATTAGTTAAATGTTTTCTTCTCATTAAAGACACTAGAAATCTAGACGCTCCAGCATATTCTAATTTTGTTTTTTATTTAGTAGTGCTGAGGAAGAGGATATAAGTTATCATTGTATATACGCTTCTGCTTTTGCTCTCTTTCGTAAATATCTCTGTTAATAAGACATTTTTTAGTAAATTAAAAAAACATACATTTTTCTTTTTTTTCTTTTCCCTTATATTTCCTCACTTGTGATCCTACTTAGTTCTTTGGGGTTCATTTAGACTTTGGCACCACAAACATAGCAGAAGCTGGACCCTTTATAAGAATACAAGTTCATCCAATGAAAACTTCTAACTGAACAGAGTACAGGGTTCGATGACCCTGTCCTGGTTCAGAAATCTTTTGTATCATTTTCACAAATCTTGTAACAGCTGACCAAGTACAATCGAACATATATCTGGCTCATGATTACTTATTAACATGGAAATTTTCCTTCATCTTGAAAATATTTGCTGATCCCAGTAAGATCTATGTCCAGCTGACCTTTCTATTGACAAGGAGAGCCAAATAAAAGGCAAGACTGAATGAAATGTAAGATAATATACTGTAAACACCCCGCTGCTAAGTTAACAACCGGAACTAACAGGACACTGTTGCTTTGTAACAATCAGAAAGGTTAGGGCAGAGTCAATTTGAAGAAATGTGATATTCAGAGTCTCAGACCACAAAACTATGAAAAAAATACAAAGAAACAGGAAGGTTGTACTACGTTTACCTGTGAAGAGCAATCAGATTAGCTAGACATCGCAAATGAGCAAAAGATTTGGAAGTTAGAACTATTAACTAAAAAGGAAAATAAAACTCTTATGTGCCGCATATGGGGCCGCACAGTACACCTAGGGGTATAGTGGCAGCAGACTGGAATCGACCCAGTGTCAGGCGAGTATAAGCCCAAGCCCAGTTACTGATTCCCCCAGTTACAAAAAAAAATTAAGGAAAGTAAAACAGGAAGAAATCAATTAATTTTCAGCAGACAGAAGGACAGTTCAACTTTAAGTCATGTTTGGGTGCACATGAGAGATGCATGGAGAGACAAGTTCACAAACCTGGAGATTTATTTGATGTAAAGTAAATTGGCAAATTGAGTGACATTTGACAATGAAGAAGGCATGCAGTATCCCATAGGTACTGTGCAGACTTCTTTTCATGTATGACAGTCTTGAAAGCTTCGATAGATGAACTCTTTCCCTCCATGTATATGAAATATTCAATATCATCTGTGTTTATGGTTGCAGCTGCACCAATCACAAAAGAACTCTCTTTTTGCATTGGTAGAAGATACCTTCTTAATTTGGAACAGGTATCTCCAGCCTTTATTGCATTGTCTCTGCCACTTGTATCACTTACAAATAAAGCTCCAATGACTTCAAGTCCCCTGGGAAGTAATACTTGTAAATCATCTGTTACATCAACAAATGCACAAACAGAACAAACAAAGTCAACATTGTGCAAGGTATTTCCATGGAAACTTATAAGTTCAGAATTCAATATTTTTTCTAGGGAACATATAAGCATTCACAGAAGCATGATGAACACATTTGAGAAAAACATAAATTAAGAAATATCCTCACATGCTAGCATACTTCAGAAACCGCTTTTAGAAACAAGAAGGTGCTTATTACATTGGCTATGAGCAAAAAGGTAAGCATGAAACTCAGAATCTCTCTAAGATTCATGTAGTTTGAATTCACTGGTCAAGCAATTTCCTCATGAAACTATTTGTACCATATATGCCACTAAAGTATGCATTATTACTCTTGTGCCCATCCTCAATGCTTTTTGGAGAGAAAGTTTAGCAACTCACAAAAGTTCCAAAAAGCAACTTCATATTCATAATGGATGAGTGAATCGTATGGCTTAGAAAGATCTACCTTGGTTTAAACAATATGCTAATAATCATAGTACACCAAGGATTACCTCTCAACAGTACAACCATTTCAGTTGGTAAACTTTGACTTGTTTAAGACTTTGTTATTAATATAATCTTAAGGTTTGTCAGTATCATGTATATAGCATGTAAGTACTACGTGTGAACATAGCAAAATGGAACTAAGTGCAAATCATGATACATATCCGAAGTGAAATACATAAGCATCAAAGCTCAAAATGGCCTCTAGAGCCCAAAAACATCATGCTACAACAAATAACCACATGTCATCAAAACCATCGCTTATATTGGGATCCTCATCATCGGCATCACTCTTTGCCTCCTCGTCTATCCTTTGCATCTACCTCGATCCTCCAGAGACATCAATCAAAACCATCAAATTTTAATGAAGCTGCCTAATTCAAGCCTTAAAACTTGGTAGAAAAAACTTAACATGTGTAAGGAATGATTTTGGCTTGATGAAGTGTACATTTTTGTTAAAATCATGACGGTGGGATTCAAGAATCAACACCAACAACAACAGGGTACATAGAGGGCTTGCTGCTCTTGATTAAATGTCAATCCCATACCCTCATACATGGTAGAATCGAATCAAAACATTGCAACCCTACCAATTCTGAAAGTCTGTTGAAGATTGTAGCTTGAACAGGAACTTTCGCACAAGTTTAGTGTCAAACATGCAAGAAGTAGTTCAAGTCAAACCCATTTTGTAACTCACTTCAGTAGTAAAGTGAAATTCTTATAATTAGCTATTGAGTCTACTAAAATGTATTTTTTATACACTAATGATTTAGATTAATCTCGACCATACATCTCATTGACATATTAGGGTTTTGGTAGATTAGGGTTTCAGCTCAAATATAAAGGCAGGTCAAGATAGAAGGTTCAGACAAATTCATTTCACTCAAAGACAACTTTGGTTGGGAGGTGATTTCATTAATCTGTGGAGCAAAGTTAGAGCATCAAGGGGGAACCAAAGTCGGACAATGGGTAAAAAGTAGTGAGCAGGTCCGTACAGTGGATTATGTACAGTCTTACGAAACCGGTTCGTACAATTGTATGGATAGGCCATACCGCAGGCGTGTACAACAAACTGTTTTCTTGTTTCTGGTAAGCATATTTTCTCAATAAGTGTGCAAATCTGCTTTGTTTTAGGCGTACCATACAACTGTTGGTTTGACAGCTTGTGGAGGTTTCATGTTTTCTCATTTGTGGAGGTTGCCCTAGTTCTTGACCCCAGTTGACATTAGGTCAAAATTGAAAATTCACAAAACTGAAATCTACTTCCACAGATAAGTGTGCCCTCCTAGGGTGAATTCCACAGTGCTCCTTTCAAGTCCAATCTATGGAGAGAAGATTCTAAACATGGAAGCCCTAGTTTCCATATTAGAGCACAAACAGTCTCTTTGAATGGCATCTATTCAGGACTACTCTGATACCATGTTGTTGTTTTAAATTAAATTAATATTAGCAGTATAATTTTCATCTCTTTCAACTTTTAATTCATGAATTATTTCATCCCACAATTATAGCATCGTTAATTTGCAACGAAAAATAAACAAGGATCACTGAAAGATAACCATGCACAAGAGACACAAAGATTTTATCTTGGGAAACCCAATAAGGAGAAAACCCAGCAAACTTTCCTCAAAAGAAATCAATCCAGATTTCAAGTACGACACCAAACATGGAGATAAGCCCTAGCACAAGAGTGTGCCCTTCTTCCACAAGAAACCCTGGTGAACCTTGAGAGAGATAGAGATAACAAGATAACCCTGAAAATTCCTTCTAGTGATCTTCACTTGTCCTCCTTGAGAAGTGCACACCAATTGAGAGAGATGAGCTTGCTCGAATGTGACAAATGAAGTGTGAGAACACTTCTATTTATGACTTGATTTGCACTCTTGAGGGCCAACTTGTACTTTTGTCTTCTAGGTCCAAGTTCCCCCTTTGACTAGGGTATTTTGCCCTTTCTTGTCTTTTGCTTTCTTTGGGACTTCTTCAATGGATTGTCTTGACTTCTTTGGATATTTCTTCATCATAGATAAGTTCTCCTCGTTGATATCTCCTCACATGCAGTCACATTCTTCACTAGAGCTCTAATATTGATTTGACCATACTCTAAGAAGTCTCGATCACTCTTAGAGCCAATTGTCAAATTCAACATTAGATTAGACTTTGTCTAATATACAAGGAGATAATCTCCTTGTAATATAGACATTATCTCCTTGTAATATAGACAACTCATCTCACTCTATAAGAATAGATCACTCCCGCTACGAAGCACTCCCACACACAGAGTACGCAATGTGACCTCTAGAGTCTAGCCTACTACTACTCCAGTAAACACATGATTAGACGAGGCTAAGCATCCAAGCCATAAGACATACAGTCAAGGGCTACGACGGGGCCATTCTCTCCCTAGGTTGCAAACCCATCTAAGAGAATGATCTACAGAATGTTTGTGCAATGTTGGAACCATGGAGAACATCAACAATGTCAAGCCTTGTGCTTTAGTTGACTGTTGTGTAAAGCTTATCAAACTAGATCAAGAATCTTACAAACATGATCTATGAACCTTATTGCATGCCCATGTGCAATGACTTCCTTCATTGTCGTTGCCTTCAAGATATGAACCTAAATGGCTAATGGATCCTTTCACAAAAATCCATGACATGCTTCAAAAGGTGAAGTGTCCACCGTGCTGCAATGCGAAACTACACCTATGTTGCACATATGGCATGTTGGAATCCCATGTATTTGGATGTTTATGTTTGAAAATGTAAATTTCCTTAAAATCTAATCTTGAGTTAGACAGTATATATATATAGTGGCAACCACAAGGGGCCCTTAAGGGTTAAGGGCTCTACGGAAGGAACAGTTCGGGCGAAAATTATGCGAAGGTTGGGAAGCAGCAGTTAAAGCGAAAGCTCGGATATCTATGTGATTTTATGTTTTTATGTTTTGAAAGGGTTTTATGACCTAAGGTCTTGATACAAGTTATCGCGATAATGTTGGATGAAGTAGATTATGATACAATCACTCCGGAAAGACATAAACGCATTTTCGTACAAATGGCATCACCAAAGCAGGTAGGGCCGAACGCTCCCACGCAAGAGAATACCAGACCCGCACTCTCAAACAAGAAAGATGACGAAGACATGAAAGCCATTAAGACTAACGAGAAGAAAAAATCAAGAGCTAAAGCTAAAAAGCAGGCCGCAACATTAGTAGTGGGAAGAGACATAGCGATGGCAGAGGTACCTGATTATTTGTCCTTCGCCTTAGTCGAACGGTTCTGCGAGAAAACAGTTGGTGAAGTGGCTCTCCGAAAGTGGATGGAAGAACATTGGAACACACATCTGCGGCAGCTCTCGATGTTTCATATACTGTCTAGAGGCTAGATACTGTTCCGAGTCAAGACGGAGGCAAAATGTCAGACTCTATTAGAAAACAATTGGCACTGGGGACATTCGGGACTTATTCTCAGGAAATGGAGAGTGGATTTTGATGCCAATAGAGAGCCGCAGAACTTCCAGAGAATTTGGGCCATCCTACCAAGCCTACCAATGATGTTCTGGTAAAAGGAGATTATGGAGGCCATAGTAAGCAAAATTGGCAAATTTACAGCTCTAGAAGAAGGTTGGGAACAAAAGGTTGACAGAAGAAGTGCGAGGATACTGATAGAAGTTGACCTTCGAGACGGACTATATGAAGAAATTCACTTGGAACTTCACGGCAGTAAGTGGCGACAAAGGCTCGATTACTGAAATATACCCTTTAGATGATTCTCATGCAGACAGGTCAGGCACTTAGCCAAGGAATGCAAAAACTCGGAGCAGAGGGCCATTCAACACAAGAACAAGGATAAGGGCATAGCCCGAGATAGGAAAAGCAACGATTCCCAGCCAAGCGACAGGACGCAAGAACCTATAATGACAGAAGGAAGACTGCAAGCAAACCCTGGTAAGACGTCTCTAAGCCCTGAACAAAATTCTTTTTCTGAAACTAGGGGAGGAAGCGAACATCCCACTAAGGGGACCATGCCGCGGAGAATTGAAACACCCACGGATTCAAAAACCTCAGATAGAGAGTTAGAGCTCGCAGGCAAAATAACTCGCGCAAGGACTACTACACCTATTGTGAATCCAACCTTAGAAATTCGTGAACAATCTCCCCCGGAGACAATTGTCGTGCAATTTGAAAAAGAGGTAGTGACTCCGATCAAGGAACTCACGTCGAGACTGTTGTTAGATACAACAAATGTCATGCATGCGAAATGTAAGGAGATAACTCCGGACAGCAAGGACACTAGAAAAAAGGTGGCATCCCCTAAAGAGCCACCGTCGTGGATCAGACACAAAATCTATAACACCCGGTCCAAGGCGGCAGCTGACAAAGACCAAGTGTCGTCCAGAGGATTAGCATCAGACAAGGTGGCCAAGGTAACATTAGGAAGGAGGTCTCATATCGCAAAAGCAAAATCTCAAGCTGAGGTGGACATAAGGAATGGTAAACATGCTACGATTGGTGGGGCCCTTAGAGCAGGACAGGCCCAGACCAAGGGCCATGATGCTAGTTCTCTCCTTCAACGCAAGGGGGTTGGGGAGCTCCCCCAAGATAAAAGCTCTCAAAAGAATGATCAATAGCATAAAGCCTACAACCATTTTCATTCAAGAAACAATGATGGAGGGAGAAAAAGCCAAGGAAGCGTTGGAGCCCTGGTTGAAGGGTTGGAGTTTTGGCTTCATCAGTTCTGAAGGCCACTCAGGAGGACAAATAACTGCCTGGAACCAGGAGTATGAGAAAATGCAGGAGGAGAAACACGGCTCAGTACTGAAAATAGTCCTCAAAGAAAAGGCCTCGGGGAAATCCTTTGCACTTTATAATGTCTATGGGCCTTATCTTGAACGAAAGGGTTTCTGGGAAGAAATTTTCAGCTCTGGGTTGATAGAGGCAAGAAACGTGATCCTAGGCGGGGACCTGAATCTAACGCTTTCCGAAAAGGAAAACTGGGGGAAGCTAGCACGTCGGGATAACTTGAGCCCATTCTTCACTGCACTCTTCGAATCCAAGAGCCCATTCTTCACTGCACTCTTCGAATCCAAGGAGCTGGTTGATGTCCAACTGCTGAAGCTAACACCGACTTGGAGAAATAACAGAAGCGGAGACCAGGCCATCTCTAAAAGGTTAGACCGATTTCTGCTATCTGAAAATTTACTTTTTGGGTCTTTAATAATTAGAACTTAGGTAGAAGTAGGAGGTCTATCAGACCACCTCCCAGTCCTGCTTCAAATACAAAAACCAGAAGACAAACCAGTGGCACCCTTTAAGTTCAACCCAGAGTGGTTATTGGAAGAAGATTACCGAAAGTTAATAGAAGAAACATGGGAGCCTCTAGAGACAAACCCTAATATCTCCTTTATGAAGCAAATGTCAGACAATCTGCAGAGGGTCAAAAAGGTTTCAAAACCATGGGCTAAGGAATACAATGCAAATCAACAGAAAGAACTTAAAGAGGTTGGAAACGCCTTGAAAAGGATCTATGAGATGAATAACTTGGGAGTGTTCACAGAAGATGAACTAAAGGAGGTAAGGGAGAAGGAGACAAAAAGAGATGAACTACTGGCTAGAGAAGAAAAGCTCCTAAGGCTAAAAAGCAGAGCAATATGGATAAAGGAGGGAGACAACAACACCAAATTCTTCCACAATTTTGCCAACAACAAAAGAAACCTAAATACAATCCCGACATTCAAAAACATGAACGGGGTAATGGTAAGTTCTTTCAAGGAAAAAGCAGAAGCAGGAGAAGAGTTTTTTAAAAATCTGTTCAAGGAACCAACAGGATGTAATATTCAAGAAATACTACAGGTAATCAACTTGTTCCCTAGAATGATAGAAGAAGAGATGAACATCCACCTGAAGGCCGAAGTTTCAGAAGAGGAATTAGAGAAGGTGGTGTACTCCTGCCAAAAAGGTAAAAGCCCAGGGCCGGACGGGCTCACCATTGAATTCTTTCAGGGGTTTTTTGACCTAGCCAAGGGAGATCTGCTAAAAACAATCCAAGAATCCCAAAGGGTTGTTTTAGGAGCCCTGAACTCCACCTTCTTGGCCCTAACCCAAGAAACAAAACCCTACTTCCTTTGAAGAATTCAGGCCCATTTCTTGTTGCAATGTGGTTTACAAACTAATAGCCAAAACAATAGCCCTTAGATTGAAACCAATTCTAAGCAAGGTCATCACTCAGGAACAGTTTGGGTTCCTGGAAAATAGACAAATCCACGATGCAGTTTCCCTTGCCCAGGAAACGATTCATACCATCAAACTTTCTAAAAATACAACCTTTGCCTTGAAAATAGACCTTTCCAAAGCCTATGATAGGGTAAACTGGACCTTCTTAAGATTAGTAATGATCCAGATAGACCTGGACCTAGAAATAGTCAATTGGGTAATGGGACGTGTACAATCAGCCTCTTTTGTTGTCCTGATTAATGGATCTCCTTATAACTTATTCAGGGATTCTAGAGGTCTTAGACAAGGATGCCCCCTCTCCCCTTTCCTCTTCCTACTAATAGCAAATGCCCTTAGCAGAATCATTTTCTATGCAAAAAGAACTGGATCCTACAAAGGAATAAAAATTACCAGCTCAGTGGATTTTACACAAATCCTGTTTGTAGACAATGTGGTAATGATGGGAGAGGGATCATGGGAGAACCTAAAGGAAGCAGAGAAGATTTTGGAACTCTATAAGAAAGCTACGGGCATGCACATCAATGTAGAAAAATTTATTCTGGCAGAAAATGGAATCACAGAGGCAATCAAGGAGAGGATCCGGGTGGAAACCCCTTACATTCTAAAACCAATGGATGAAGGCTTCAAGTATTTAGGGTTTGTTCTCAAACCCAATGCATACTGCTTCAAAGACTGGATGTGGCTGTATAAAAAGATCGAGAGCAGAATAGGTTGTTGGACTTTCAAATTCCTATCCAAAGGAGGACGATTGGTATTGTTGAAAGCAGTGCTACAGAGTATACCGGTTTATTGGGCCACAATTGCTTACATCCCTAAGGGCATACGGCATAAACTAAGGAAAAAATTCTTCTCCTTCCTATGGACAGCTAAGAGAAACGCTGAAGGAATCCCATTAGCCAAATGGCAACTTCTTGCAAGCCCTAAGGAGCTAGGAGGATGGGGGATCAAGAATCCTTTTCTATCCTATCAATCCTTGGCTGCCAAAACCTTGTGGAGACTGATCAAAAACTCAGATTCCCTCTGGGGCAAAGTCCTATCATCTAAATATTTCCCAAACAGGTCCATTTATGACTGGATTCGAAAAAGAGACAAAACCTACAAAAATGGATCAATAGGGTGGAAAGCCTTGATCCTAGCTTTTCCTCTAGTAGGGAATTGGGTGGCTTGGATGGTAGGGAACGGGAGACAAATCAGAGTAGGTGAAGATCCATGGTCAAGAGCAGGAGAAAGATATAAGCTCTCAGAAGGACTAGTCTTAAAACTAAGAAGCTTAGGAATCTACAACCTAAATCAAGCCTGTTCAACAACCCTGCAAAGAGAAACTCTCTGGAAAAACTCAGAACAGTTAGGATTAGAAGAAGGTCATAAAGAGGGATGGGAGGAATATGTATCAATGCTCAAATCCAATTTCATATATTTAGAAGAGGCTAGGGAAGATAAGTTGGTATGGACAAAAAATCCAGTCAACGGTGACTTCACAGCCAAACTTGGATATAAAATCTGGGCTGAAGAAAATTTCCAGGGAGAAACAAAAGAGTGGTGGAAACAATTATGGAAAGCTGAAGGACCTTTAAAGGCCAAAATCACTTTATGGCTGTCACTCAATAACAAAATCCTAACCTGGGATAACCTCCAGAAAAGGGGCTGGAATGGGCCAAATCGTTGTACACTCTGCATTTCAAATGAGGAAAATGTTTCTCACCTTTTTAACTTTTGTTCTTATGCAGACTCCGTGTGGAAAATAGCGTGCAAAGAATTAAAATTCCAAGGGAACCCCTAGACCACACTGGAACACAAAGCAATAGCTTGGTGGACAGACAAAGCGTGGACCAGAGAACATAGATCACAAGTGAAAGAGGCAAAAGTCAAAGTGCTAGTCCCTCCAGCAATAAACAAAGAGATTCCCTGGGCTTTTTTCGATGGAGCAAGCCAAGGGGACCCTCCACTGGGTGGCTCAGGAGTAGTGCCTTACATGCCAAACAAATAGAAGATCCAAGCTAAATTTGCACCAAGCCACTGTACAAACAACAAAGCAGAGCTAGCAGCACTTCATTTGGTTCTTGAACTAGCTCTAAACCATAATATAAACCAAATGCAAATCTTTGGAGACTCAAAGATGGTGGTGGATTGGGCCAATAGGAGGATCCAAATAAATGCCCCTCACCTATAGCAGCTTCTCAACGCAATCAATAGGCTTCTGGATCAGTTCACAAGCTTCAACATTGCACACGTATATAGAGAATTGAATTCGGAAGCTAACAGGCTATCCAAAATGGCCCTTCTCTTGGAGCCAGGCAAGATAGAAACAGAGGTTCTGGCAAACAATCAAATGTAACAGACAGGAAAGACAAGAACACACGCTACAAGATGACAAAAATTGTGGAGTTTTTTGTAAATACGATGTAATTTTGTAAAGACGGATGCTAAGGCAAGATTTTGATGAAGAAAAGACTCTGTTTTCTTCTTTAATGAAAGTTCCTCTGGAACACCTTAAAAAGCCATCCTTTATTTAGAATGGCGGATATTTTCCTATTGGAAAATATTGGCAACCACAAATGAACTTCTTCACAAATATTGCAGTGGAAAATAAATACTGAGAAATATAGAACAACAATCACATCAATGGAGACACCAATATTTTTGGGTATGAAAACCCCCGGAAAAACCCAAGATGGGAAAACCGGTGCAGCAGTCTAAGAAGATATTTTTTATTAGTAAGATATAGAACAATACAATCTAGAAATCGATTTTACCCAACCTGGAAAAGTCGTACAACCGAAACTCACAGAGAAAAACCCCAACAAGATCGTACGACCCTGCGTCACTGCATGCGTCACCCTCACGGCCTCTACATCACTCGTATGGCCTCCGTGTCACTGTACGGATGCTAACGTCACCCGTACGACCTCCTACATCACCCCTACGATCATGTACGACTGTTGACGCCATGCATACAATTGCTTGTGTCACGGCCTCTGTGTTACTGTGTATAGCCTCCCTACGCCATTGTACGGCTTCTAGGATTTTCCTGTGTTGCCATGTCGATCTCCGGAAAATGCTCTTCAGTCTCACTCTCTACACAATTCTCCTGCAAACTTTCTTTCTCACTCTCCGACTGAAAGCTATGAGCAAGAAATCTCCTCTGACAATGTGTGAGTCAAAGCAACTGTGTGTGTGTCCTCTCCACCAAATCAATCTCCTTTTAACTCAAAGGCCAAGCAATAACCCTAACTCTCATTATGGATCAATGGATGAGATCCTCCAATGAGATCAATGGCCAAGATTAGATGAGCCATCACTTAAATTATTTTTCACTTGAACTTTATAGAAGTACCTCCATTAAGTCAAATTAAAATTAGATCACATAATGCACTTTTCCTAAGTATAAACTTTGGATAAAGGCAATGATCAATCTGGCTTCCTGTTTTATGTCTTCCATCAAGCAAGGACACATGCAAATGATAGAAGACCTTCCTTGTTGCCACTTTTTAACATAAAATACACAAGATCTTAATTATGGTATGATTTACTAACTTTGTTTAACCACTTATCTAAGGATGAAGGCAATACTCCTCTTCACCTGGATACACATCAATCCCCAAAACACTTGCCAAAAGTAGTTGAAAAATCCATTGTTGCAAACAATGATAATTGATGCTAGTAAGTCAAAATGCACCCATATCTTCTCAAAGAACAAATGTGTGACTTGTGGAGTTAAAATTGTCTTCTTACATGGTAATATAGCCACAATTTTAATGTAGCAATCCGCAATTACCATAAATAGTCATTCCCCCTACTAGTTGTTCGTAGACCTCCAAGGAAGTCCACTAATACCAACTCCCATAGTTTATTTAGGACTAGAAATGGAATATACTTGCCCGACTTGCAATTTGTTGGTTAAATATGTTATAGATAAAACAAATTTTGATGAATTTTCTTACCATTGGATATACCTTTGCGAATTTACAATAGATTTTACAATTCCAAAATGCCCTGAACTCTAGGAAAGTTTACTTCTGTTTTTACAAGATAGAAAGTTTTCACAATACATCTCATGAGGGTGACGCCTTTCAATGCAATACCTTATATATATATATATGTTAGCTTCCAAGGTTACTCCAAAAGTGTTTACACCATGTTTGGGGGTGCTTCTTGAGATTTGGGGTACATGGTGTATGATTTGTCCCTTAATGTTCTGTGATGGATGTGTACATTAGAGGTAAATTACTTGGTGGTTGCTTGACCTCAATTGGGTGCTTATTCCCTAAGGCGTCGAAGATCTTCAAACATCTTGGTGACGTTCTACATGCTAAGCATATAAAAATGGTTACTTGCTTAGGGAATGCCCTACATTGGAGGAGCATTCTGGATCTTGGAGGAGGGCATTGGGCCTTAGACAACATGGCGTAGCTTGGATGCTTGCATGGAGGCTTAGAATTGACTTGGGGACGCTTAGGTTGCATCAGTGTTCATGCAGAGGGAGAGAACCTAGTGGAGTACATGGCTTAGAAGGTTTGTTGGAGTCATTGGAGGCTTGTAGGAGGAGCATCGAACACACCTTGTGGAGCACCCTTGCATTTGGAGCCTTACTAGTGAACAACATCACTGGAGCTTGACATTTGTACCCTTGGAATGTGGCGCTCCACATGTCTAAGCCTACATGTGTCTTTGTAGGTTGCTCGTAAGGGCATAGGTCCACATATGTATTGTTGGACTTCCTTACCTCTCATATAAATATAGAGGAAGGAGGGAGTCCTTTCATATTCAATCATCGTTTGTTCTCTTCTCTTTGCACTTGTCTTTTCGAAGAAAGTCAATAGGGTTCATAAGGAAACCCTAGAAGAGCTTAAGGACATCTTTGTTGGGAGCTTACTCTTGTGAGATACTAGGTTTTACTCTTGCAAAGAAAGACATTGGAGACAACGCTCTTTTTATTATTTATTATCATTCTTATCACTCTTGCGTTGACTAGGAAGAGTGCACTAATCTTCCTCTCTCTCTTAGTTCTCCATTTGTACTTTATTTCTCTTATCTTGGAGTCACTAGGGTTTCTTGGAGCTTGGGTTTCATCCTGTGGGGACTTGAAGATTATGGTTTTGGGATGAAACCCTGGGTTATACCTATTGAAGAGAAGAAGAAGAGGAGATGTCTTGCCTTAGAGGACATGCTTGTTGGAGCTCCTTGGTGTGAGCTAGGAATTGCATTGTTTTTCTAGCTAGATTTTTAGAGAGCTAGAGAATTATACTAGCCTTGGGATAAAGCTATGGTATTGATATGAACTTCATCTTTATGCATATATATGAAGTTTTCAGCTGTCCAAGACTAGTGTAATTGCAGATATCATTTTCAGCCATCTATTTCTTCATGGTTTTGTAATTTACAACACTTACATGTCTTGTTGATTTGACATAGTTAAGGCTGAAATTGTTAAGTGATTTAGCGTCAATATGGAAGACAATAGGGCAGATTTGCTTTTGTATTTACAGTTGTCATAAAATGAATTTCAAATCTATTTTATGCATGATAAGATTGCCCTAGAGGGCTGAAACTTATAGGCACACTTTGGCATTGTTTCTCTTGAATTTCCTAGTGAATTGGGGTTGTTAAGAAGTGAAAGATTGTCCATTGTTGCTATTGTTTTGTCTATATTTCATCACAGATGTCAACCTGAAAATTCTCAAGGTTAAGATCCGGGAAACCTCTAGGAAAGAGGTGAAATTTCTGAATTTTCAGATTCATGAAATTTCCACATAAACAAACAAAACAATGAGAATGAAGCTTTGCACAGTTAGCCATAATAGTGTATAAACGTCTTGATTGAACTGTGTAAAAGTTTAAGATACTACCCATTATGTACATCTCATTAAGTAGTTCAGCTAATTTTATTTTATAATTTATCTTTTAGCTTCTAATCTCTAAGAAATGTTTTACAACTATTGGATTGTACGTTTTAGTTTTACTAACCTGCTTTTTTTATAATTCATAAACATTAATAAAATTATCTTCTATTTTTTATATGTTTAATATAAAATTACAGGTTTACAAAATTATCTTATATTTTTCCATTTTATATGTTTAATATAAAATTACAGGTTTACAAAATTATCTTATCTCATCCCATCTTACAGGTTCCTCATATACACACTTGCATCTTACAATTTTACTACAAGCTATATACAGCATCGTCTCTGGATAGTTGAAAAAGCAAAAATGTATCAATATTATATATTGAAAGGGCAATGTCGGAATTTTAGAAGTGTTATTGTATTTAACATCTGTATTTTCAAGGGCTTATCCTCTCTCAAGCCACGCTGAAGTTTGCCTAATGGGCTTCCAACCTTTTTGGAAACAATTCGGAAGATTACTTGTGCCATTACCACTGGCAAGAACCCTCTTGTGGGTGGGGCTGCGGTCCAATGCAAATCTTCCAAGCCATTGATGCCACGTAGCCACCGTATAGGTATGGGGCGCGTGTAGGAGACATGTAACTCACCAATTAAAAATCATGAATGAAGAAAAAATCGTTGTTTTAGCCGAGAGGATCTAGGCTCACTGGTGAGGTTGACGGAGTATTAATCTGTCCACCAGGTCCCACTCTTGATGTGGTATACTCTTCCTGAACGGCATAGGAAAAGAGAAATGAGACAATGTATAAATCCCGTGCAATTTTGGCAGAAAAGTTATCCTTGGTCCCTGGGACCTGATGCAAAGGAGATGCAAAGGAAATGTATGGTATGTTCTGTAGCTCCAGAGCACGAGGCGCTCCCTGCCCTGGACTTTGAGATCTATGCATGGCTCGAACTTTAACTTCTTTCAGGCAATCGAGAAGAGAGCGAACACAGTACTTTTTTTTTAAATTCAATTCTTTCATGGACTGCTATGGTATGAACATTCTCACACAGTATTGCATTGCCTTAATGAAATGGAAAGGGCTCATTTGCGATTTGGATAGCTAGTTCAGTGCTCTTAATCCGATTTCCAAATACAATAATGAGATTGGATAAGTGTTACAAAATAATAATACTGACCTGCTTCTGCATCGTAGTTCGGTGTGAAGGGATCGCCATCGGTGTGGACGCATTTCAGGGAGGAAATGACTGTGAATGGCATGAAAGGAACACCGATGAGCCATTGCAGCCCAGTCCGCTGCTGCTTGTCATATTGTTTAGACAGATTGTTGCACAGGATCCTCAACACCTTCTCCTCCATTTCTCCAACCCGACTTGCCCGCTAATTCTGCTCTCGCTGTTTTCCTCGAACCTTTTTAGTTTTGTTCCACGCTGTAATTTTCGGTGATTTTAAATGATTTCATAATATTTCATACTAAATATTGTTTTTTAAATCATTCTTTTAATTTTAATTTTACTATCTTGGAACTTAGGTGAGGTGTAATTAGAACTTAGGTGGGGTGTAAATTTAACTTAAGTTTTTTATATATTCCAAAAAATTAAAAATGGATACATTTTAATGCTTGATAGATTTAGATTTAAGATGATCTATGCTAGATTTTTTAAATTACTTTTCATTTGGTTTTAATTTTTTAAATTTAATCTTTGGTGGTACTTAATAGATTTGGTGTAAGACGGATCCATGCTGGATTTTTTAAATTACTTTTTCTTTGGTTTTAACTATTTATTTTATGAGGCAACATGAATTCTTTTAATTACTTTTTATTTTTAGTAACATAATGCTACCATATTTTTCTTTTTTTTTAATTATTATTCTAACATTACCTTATTAAGTGGTGCCAACTTTTCATTAGAAATTTGAATTTGCTTAGGAGAGTGTGAAACACCATGTAATTTTTTTTAAGAATTACTATCCAACATTACTAATGTATCATGTTAATCATTACACCACAATTCAACAAAGTGTCTTTAAATTGTTGTAGAATGACTCATCCAATCGTACATGGCACGATGACTTATTGACATTTGTCTTTTCAAATGGATGTACGACAAGGATGGCAGTATTTTCTCTGGAAGGTCCCTATCGCTGTGGAGGAAGACGAGTAATTAATTAATTATTCCTCTTATCCATAGGAGGGTCAAGAGATCTAGGCATCACCCATTATCAAACAAATGGAGTGATTTGTGCCCCCCCCCCCCCCCTTCTCGAAACGGGTGTTGCATGGGACCAACCAGGTTCTAGTGAGTTGCCCCATTTCAACAACTTCATAATGGAGGGTTCTGTTCTGGAGGGTTTGGGCTCTAGTCCTTTTCATTGGCACCTAGGTGTTTCTATGGGATTTAGTTTAACTCGAGGTATTGATCCTTGGTGGTTCTCAACAACTAGTCTTTGGGGGATTTCTTTTGGAGAATCGGCTCCATCCCTTGGGCCCTCATCTTGGAATGCTATCAAGGAGATTGCAACTACATGCAGTCAGGAAGGACTTTATAGTAAATCTGAGTGAATCTACTAGTCTGGTTGAGGCATATTTTGAGCAGACTGAAAGTTTTGATAAGGATTGAAGACTGGAGACGCTTTCGATCTCTCTACTTCCCCTATTATTTCCACATCCCTCATCCTCGGCTCTCAGTGGATTGTTAGCTTTATCAAGATTCATCGTGGCATTGTAAAAGTCAAGAAGGAATTTTACAGTAGATCTGAGTGAATCTACTAATCTGGTTGGGGCAGATGTTGGGCAGACTGAATGTTTTGATAAGGCTTAAAGATCAAAGGCGCTTTCAATCTCTCTACTTCTCCCATTATTTCCACATCCCTCATCCTTGACTCTTGATGGATCATTGGCTTCATCAAGATTCGATGTGGCTTTGTTAGAGTTGATTGATCACAGCAGTGGTGGAAAGGATAAGGTAAATGGCAAGGGTAGATATAGTGGGATCCCTAATGGCGCGTCTCCTTTAGTTGGGTCTATGCGGGCATAACCCTTGCACAATTCAAGGCCCCACGTAAGGAAAAATAAGTATAGAAAAGTTAAGGGGAAGGCCATAAAACTAGTGGTAGGCATGGATGTAAAAATTCCTCAACTAATAGACATGCTCGATACTGCAGTTGTGGGAAGGGCTCGACGGAGACATTTCAAGATAAAAACCCTAAGAGAGTGGGTGGAGAAGACATGGTCGAATTCATTTGGCACCCTTTCAACTATAAAAAATTTAACTGAGGGTGGTTTCGTCTCGAATTCAACATGGTGGAAGATGTGGTGTGGATGTTGAGAGGTTCTTGGAGCATCGACTCCACCCCACTGTTTCTCAAAAATTGGTATCCCTTTATCGATGCGATCAAGGAGAAAATGGATGTTTTATCAATATGGGTTCAGCTTCTAAGTTTACCAATGGAATTTTGGAATGAAGAAAGCTTCAAGGATATTGAGAACACCATGGGGACCCTCCTAGAGGCTAATATGTCTTTTGAAAGAACAGGTGAAATGCCGGTTGTGTGAATACTAGTTTCCTTGGATGTTAAAGAAGGTTTAGCGGAAGAATTAGAAATTGTGATGGGGAATGTGACATATATGTAGAAACTAGACTATGAAGGGGTTCTATTTAGATGTCGCAAATGTCATCAGCAAGGTCATATTGTAAGTTAGCGCAAGCTACTATTCAAAGGACAGATCAAATATTTACTCAGGGTTTCTTCAAGGAAATGGGTGGATCCTCAAGGGGGAGGTGAGCCAAATACCCTAACTTAAAAGATGGGTAGGGGGGGGAGTGTAAGTGCCCCAAACTGAAGCATGTTTGAATGATGATTTGGAGGATCAGCAAATGTAATTTGTAGACCGAGACATGGAAAGGCTGATTGAAGTTTAGTCTCCCCAAGTTTTAGTTGACTCTATAGAGATGCAACTATCGATGGTGCTCAAGCTTGTCGTTGTGACTCAACTAGGTATGCCTAATCTTCCTCCTCTCTCTTTTAATTTATTAATAAACTCTTTATCTCTGCTTGGGTGAAACTAGTCGGGTACTCTAAATAACGTATCCCTACCTAATCCCCGACTTTCCTCCCAAACACAAATTGATCGACCTTATCTTTAGCTCATTACACTTTCGCCCGAGAAAGGCCATCCCCTCCTTCGGCTATAATATCCTCAAAACTTGAAACCTCAACGGATTTGGATGAAGAATCCATTTTGTATCACTCCAAAATCAATCCATCCCAACGTTATCATTCACTTCCTGCAAGGGTGTGGAAGGTTTGGGTCAGAACCTTGTCTTGTTTGGTGGTGGGAAAGGAGAGGGAGGAAATCCCTTCTTTTGATAGCACAAGAGAGATATCTCATGGATTTGGCATCTGGAAAGCAACTCTCCATTATATGGGAACTTAGAGCATCGTCCACCCCCTTTGGGGTTCCTCAATGAAGCTCATCTCCTTCAATTGTTGAGGGTTGGCCATCCCTCCCAAAAAATTGGTCCTAAAAAGTCTGATAGAAACGAATAAACCTAACATAATTATTCTTCAAGAAACTCAAGGGGATGGTGAGAATTAGTTGAAAAGGCTATGGAGACTATGTTTAAATCATGGAGGTTTGTGGGTATTGATGTGAGGGGAAGATCTGGTGGTTTGGTTGTGAGAGGGAACACTCACTATGTAATCTTCAAAGCTCATTGGGGCTTTGAATCTAGATTGGGTGTGAGTTTTATGTTGTATAATCTTCGGATGGTGTTCATGGTCCTTAATATACATGGGTCGTACTTGGAGTGCCTTTCATACTAGGAATATACGTTCAAGAAAACTTTCATGACTAGCGAGGTCCTTATAATTGGGGGAGACCTAAATTTCTCCTTGGGAGTTGAAGAGGTATGTGGTCCAAAGGAAAGACCAGATCCTCTTTCAATTTTTTTTGTCTATAAACTTATCGAAGGGAGTCTTATTGATGTAGATCCAGTCAACCTAGAACCTACTCCGTGAAACAAGGGAGTAGGGGAGGAAAGAATTGAGAAAATACTTGATATATTTCTAATCTCTATGTTATGCAACCAAGTATAAAAAATAGCATAAATAGACCAAAAGAGAGTAATACACGCCTTAATAATTAATAACAGAGATGAATAACAATCCTCTTCGAGGGAGGAACCTCCTTACACAATGTATTATGTACCCAAGACAAGACAATATACAATCATGAGTGCAATGAAAATATCTCTTTCATATATATAGGATACCAAGGTGTAGGGGAGGAAAGAATTGAGAAAATACTTGATAGATTTCTAATCTCCATGCTATGCAACCAAGTATAAAAAATAGCTATAAATAGACCAAAAGAGAGTAATACACGCCTTAATAATTAATGACAGAGATGAATAACAATCCTCTTCGAGGGAGGAACCTCCTTACATAATGTATTATGTACCCAAGACAAGACAATATACAATCATGACTACAATGAAAATATCTCCTTCATATATATAGGATACCAAGGTGTACAATAATAAATAATAGACCCAAGCCGACATGAATAATATGTAATACACCACAACATAGGGGGTAATGTGCCACCCTATAGGGGAAAATGTGCCCAACATTTAGGGCTTAACATGCTCCTCCCCTTTAAACAAGTGTTGTGCTCAATGCTTGGATGCATCTATATGAAGGGCTCATCTTTCCATGTCGAATCCGCAACTGCTAGGTTATTCCACTTGATGAGGTAGTCAATAATAACATGATTTTGTAGTTGTTTGGTCCTTGTTTTGATGATTTGGTCAGGTTCCCATATGATTTGTGCTTCTTCGAAACTCCTTCGACGGTGATGTTAATCTCCTTGTAGTTTCATCTTTTTTTCTGACATCATTGGGATTTGGAGAACTGCTTGTTGGTGCTCTATGCAATCTGCCACTGCTTGAACTATAGATTTTCCTGTCACTGCTTCAACCATCTGTTCCATTTCATTCTTCTGGTCGTAGGGGTATGTAATAAGCCTAATTGGTTTATTATTTAGCCACTGATAGGCTAATTAGTTATTAGTTATTATAGGGCATGTCTATTTATTAATTAATGTGCCTATTATCCTATAAGCCATATTTAACATGGCTCACTATCTCTATAAATCATTAATTCAATTATCAAATATATATTTACTAACCCAGATTCCAACATGTAAAGTTTTAATCTTACAAGTGGTATTAGAGCGTTGGATTGCTCAACCTCTCACTGTCTTCTCGGAATTCTCTTAGACTTCTTTGGCGTCTTTTCGGCATCTCCACCCTCCTGCACTTCGTTCTGTCCCCCCGTCGCATCTCCCCATCGCCACCCAAGTCACCATATTTCCCTTCCACACTCTCGCGCGCGCTGCTACCACTTCCCATCTTCTCCTCCCATTCATGCTCCCTTATAATCCTCCCATCCATGCGATTCCCATCTGCTACACACCCACGCTTCCAGCCCACCTTCTCCACGTCCATCTCCTTTCTCTCCTGCACGCACCACTCATGTGTGGCCTCCATTTCCACGTGTGATTCCCATCTGCTACACACCCACACTTCCAGTAACCTACTACATCCCACTTACTCCACGTCCACCTCCCTTCTCTCCCACGCCCTCCATTTCCACGCCATTCCCTGTGCATAGCCCACTCATTCCCTTCTCCACTTCGCCCCACTTCATCTGCGCAGTCCCCCATTCTCGACAACTCGCTGCTCCTATCTCTGTGTCCACTTCACTTTTTCACCGCTACCACATAATCGACATCCTAACTATTTCCACTTGCAATTCCTAGCCCCATCCTCCACACATTGTGCGCTAACCTGCCCAATCGTTGCACCCTTCTGGTCACCTGCTCATTTTCCTGCCCATTCTCCCTACATAATCTCCATGCTTCCCCTAGCTCACATCGCTCTCTGCTCATTCTTCACTTCCACAGAACACACTCCTTCTATTCCCTGTGCATCCTCACTTCCTGTCCTCACCAAGGACCCCTGCCATCTCTCGGCTCCCTCGACCTCATGCTCTACACACCCTCTTCTTGTTGGGCCTCCCCTCCACGAAACACTCTACATCCTCCCTCCACCAACCACTACGCCTCCTCTCCCACCTCCCTTCAAGCCCGCGTCCACCTCGTTGGCCTACCCACAGCTCCCATCGTCTGCCCTCGACCTCATCGCTCACCAATCCAAGCCGCCGCCACTCCACATCAACCCTAAAAAACGAAAAATTAATAATAAAAATCAATTTTATAAAACATTACATATTTTTTTCAAGGAATGCTATCTGTCTTTTCTTTGATGGAGCAGCAAAGGGAAATCCGGGGCTTTCCGGTTGTGGTGGAGTTATTACTGAAGCAAATGGCAAATTGGTCAGCTCCTACGCCTGGGGTCTAGGAAATGGGACAAATAATAAGGCTGAGTTCTGCGGGCTTTATCAAGGTTTGAGGATTGCTAGGACCAAAGGTATTGCAAATCTTCTGGTGTTTGGGGACTCTAGGTTGCTAATCCAGGCCATCTCCAATAAGAAACGACCCGCCAATGTGTAGTTAGCTCAAATTATGCAAAGAATTAGGACGCTCTGTAAAGATTTCCACTCTATTAATTTCTATCACATTCTTAGAAATCTGAACTCTATGGAAGATAAAACAGTGAATGAAGGAGCGCGATTATGCAGAGGAATCCTGCACTTGGATGGCATAGAGATTAGATGGGACGTCCCCTAGCAGGGTCAAGCGTACTCATTCGCCTGGCAGAACTCTGATGCTCCAAGATTCCCGTCCATCGTCTGGCACTGCAGAGGAAATCTCTGTTCTACGATACTCCACTCATGCTGTCTGAGACCGAATCGTCCCCTGGGCTGCTTTTATTTCCTGCCTCCTCCGTCATGAAGCGCACTACCATTGTTCCTTTTGCTGAAACTGCGCTGAAGGTTAAGTATCCGATCTGTTGCGTGCTCCAGAAGCGGTCCCTCGTCTCTCTATGGCTTCGGATAGTTCCTCCTCATCGGGTCTGTCTGTGGAAGCTAGAATCCAAGAGCTAGAATCAGCAATGGGGAGAATCCGAGGCCGTATGGCTGGCTTTAAGAATAATCTGGAAGAGTCCACTAAGGCTGCGAACAAATCCTGGGACTTACTGAACGCCGATATAAGGAAGTTAAGAGAAGATCATGCTGCATCAGCTAAGAAAATGAAAGATTTCAAGGTCGAGGTGCGCACAGGGTTTAAAGATGAAGCAAATGTTCATGGTGACTTCGGCAATCGTCTCGCTGCTCTGGAGAATGCTGTGGCAAAACTGGATCTGAATTGAAGATATGGAGTCCTGCTCCCGCTCTAATCCTCTGCCGCTCTTTGAAATACTATGTTAAATAACTATAATAAGGCCGTTGAGCCCCTCTCGATCAAAGTTTAACTTTGGGAAATCGAATGTCTGCTATGTTATGTTACAGCACACGGCAACTGTTTTGCCGGCTCCTTATAATCTAAACCTTTGTTTTCGTTTAAAAAAAATTATTATTATTAAAAAAATCAATTTTTTTTTTTGAAGATTTTCACAAATTGGAATCAATATGTTTCCAACATTCAATGAAATCATGTATGGCCAGAAGCCGAGAAGGATTATTGAATCTAAACTTGAAGAAATCGAAAAGAGATGCCTTAGGGAAGAGGAAACGTACACAAAATTGAAAATGATCGTATTGGAAATAAAAGAAGAAATTGCCAGGGGAAAAGGAAAGGAAGAACTTGTTGCAAGATTAGACCCTGAAGAAGTTATTGCTCAAACTGAGCCAATGTTGAGAGAAAATGATGAATAATCCTATGAGGAAGAAGCGACTACGACATCTCACTTCTCAAGTGAGGGAAAGCAGGAAACTACTATGGCACTTACGATAGCAAAAGTAGTTACGCCCTCGGAAATTCCAAATAAGGAAGAGCTGAAAACTGATTTTGCACCCACGAAAGAAGAAGATGGAATCAAGGAAGAACTTGCAGCAAGATCTGACCTTGAAGAATTGATTGCTCAAATCGATCCAATGTTGAGAGAAAATGATGAATAAGCCTATGAAGAAGAAGCAGCTATGACCTCTCACTTCTCAAGCGAGGGGAAGTAGGAAATTTTTATGGCATCTACGATAGAAGAAGCAGTTACACCTTCAAAAATTACAAATAAGGAAGAGTTGGAAACTTATTTTGCACCCACGATAGAAGAAAATGGAATCAAGGAAGAACTTGTAGTAAGATCTGACCCCGAACAATTTATTGCTCAAACCAAGCCAATGTTGAGAGAAAATGATGAAGAATAATATGAAGAAGAAGCGGCTATGACATCTCACTTCTCAAGCGAGGGAAAGCAAGAAACTGCTATGGAACCTATGATAGCAAAATCAATTACGATCTCCAAAGTTTCAAGCAAGGGAAAGCTGGAAACTGCATTTGCACTCCCAACAAAAGAAGTGACTGCAACTCCCAAGTTCCTAAGTAAAGAAGAACAAGGGATGCCACGACAACCGCCTCCTTATATCCCTCCTGCAAGAGATTCATGCCACTAGACTCCGAGAGGAATAACAAAAGACACCCCAACTACAAACCTCCAAATACGATACTCAATCAAAAATATGTACGTCTACCATAATTTAGTTGTGGCTTCTTACAAGGTAGGGAAATAAGGCACATTTATATGCTAGCTGGAAAATCCATAAAATTGTCTAGTGGAACTCAGAACAAGGACTTGTTAAGGAAGATGATCGTAATCAATACAACGTAGAAGAATAAAACTTAGAAGATTCTCTGACACATGAAGATATAAATGTTTTACAGGTTGTTGCAACTCAGTATATTCTAAATCAGATGGTTCCCAAGGAACAATTGGAGACAAGATCATCAGATAAATACAAGAATATAAATTATTTGAATATTTTTAATCAAACCCCAATGGATGGAATAAGTACATTGAAGGGCGCTTCACCCTTAAAAGTATGTGATGAAACTGCAAATGAAGAATCCTTAACCAATCAGATTGAAGTAAGTAAGTTGTCAGTAGTTTCCACAACATATAAGAAGATCATAACAAATTTAATTGAATATCCAACCATGCTTGAAGATCCATTGATCAACACTAAAGAATCTATACTTCAAATATTAATCAGTTCCATACCAAAGCATGCAAAAATACCAGGGTTCAACATGTCGACACAAGTTCATCATGAAGATATCAGATTGGAAGCTCAGAAGAATACTCCATATAGTTGTTATGTGTTTATCTGCAAAATCATATGCATGAAAATATTTGAATGGAAATGCGACCAATTATTTCAAGAACTTCTAAACCATGGTACCATTATTTGCGGCAAGACTTCTGTTGAAGCACGTTTACTGAATATTCGTTGTCGAATCTTTTCAAGGCCAGATGACTTGTAATAAACCTAATTGGTTTATTATTTACTCACTAATAGGTTAATTAATTATTAAATATTAGCTATTATGGGGCATGTCTATTATCCTATCAGTCGTATTTAACATGGCTCACTATCTCTGTAAATCACCAATTCAATTATCAAATATATATTTATTAAACCCAAATTCCAAGTTGTAAGGTTTTAACCTTACAGGGTGTTTGTAAGGTTTGATTCTAGAAGGAACACTTCCCAGATTTAAGTTAATAGCATTGTCCAAATCTCAAATAGGTGGATGACTTATTGGAATTTCTTTAAATACCTTGGAAGGATTTTTTAAGGAACCTTTGGATATCTGGAAAAATAGGAGCCTTACATGTTTGAACATCTAGTGAGTTTAATTGTGTATTTACACCTTGTTTTCCTTTCTTTAACAATGTTGTCATACCATTAGAGATGATCACCTTGCTTGGTTTCCCTGTGATATCATTTAACACAAATCATTTTCCTTCCCACGAAGATTTCATGAAAAGCTTTTGAAAATTAAAATCCATTGTTCCCAATGACTGTAACCATTGAACTCCTAAAACAACATCAACGCCCCCCATTGGGATTTACATCATGGGACTATTCAATACATATTCCCCCATAGTAAGATTGATATTATGGAATTTCCATGAACAATTGATGGTTTCTCCATCTGCAATCATTACTTGAAATTCTGGTGCTGGATATACAAAGCAATTGAGATCTTTGTCTACTTTATAGTGAATGAAATTATCAGTACTACCAGAATCAATCAACACCGTTACCTTTTTATTTTTGATATATCCTTCGATCTTGAGAGTTTGAGGAGTGTTAATTCCAACCAAAGCATGACAAGATATGGTGGGAGTAATCACTTCTAGTTCATCCACTTGTGGTGGTTCCTGTTCTTTTTTTTCTTCCTCTTCAAATTCTATGTAGAAGATTTTATTTTCTCCACAATTATGTCCCTTACTGTACTTGTTGTCACAATTAAAGCATAGACATTCTTCTCTTCTTTCTTGTAGTTGTTGAGGTGTCATCCTCTGAGGTTTGTTATAATGAACACCATTCTCTCTGTATGTGTTGGAAGTGGTATTTCTAATAGTCATCGCCATCTTTTAACTTTCAATCTTCCTTGCCATCCTGAAATCCTTTTCTAGGGATGATGGTTCAAAGAGACGCACCTCATGTTGAGTGTTATCCTTCAAGGTTCCAATAAAGAGATCTAACAAATTATCATCTGAAATATTCTTCACTCTGAGACTTAGTTGTTGAAATTGCTTGATGTGCTCTGTAACTAGACCTTTTTGCTTGAGATTTACCAACTGGATAAATAAGGTGTTTCTATTTGTATCCCCATAATGTGCAACCAATTCTTCTATGCATATAGACCAAGAGATAATAGACTCCTTTTACGGTCACAAATTCATTGGTACCATACAAATTGATCAAGTTCTAAATATAAGGATGCAATCGTTACCTTTTGCAAAGTTGGCATCTGGTGTAGATCAAAGAATTGCTATATCTAAAAAATCCATGTGATTGGATGCTTGCCATCAAAATTTCTCATGTCAATGTTGGGGATAAAGTAGTTCCTTGGACTTGAATTGAACCCATGATGTTGTAGTTAATCCTCAACTTTTGAGGACTCAAAATTCCTACTCTCTAGTTGTTTTTCAATTTTCTCCAGATGTGACTGGAATAAGTCCCCTTTTCCCTCCGTATCCTCTTCTTGAGTAGATACATGAGAAAAAAAGCTATGTTTTATATCCTTCACCAATTTCTTCAAGTATTGAAGATCTTATTTTCTAGCCATCCCTTTGAGATCCTCCTTACCAGCCATCTTATTTTCCAATTTAACTAAGTCATCCATTTTCACATTTCCTTTAATCAGATCTTCCAACTTGGACACTCTAAAAGATATGTCCTCGATTTCATCGTATGTCGAGGATGAATCCTCTGGGCGTTTGAGTGGAGTGTGATTTTTTCCACTTCCTTTTGGTGTCATATTGAACAATAAATATATATCACATCATAAGGCTTACCACAAATAGATCCTTATACTCAAATCTATTCAAATTCAAAATGACATACCTTTTTCAAACCCTGATTAGAAGATAGTTTTATGGTTGACTTGTAACTGAGGTAAAAGTTGAATTCCGACTCCTCTAGGTATGAAACTTCAGCATGTGGTACCTTGATGTGTCATCTTTAAAATGGCATAGGTATGACCTAATTTGGGTGTGCCAAGAAAACGTTATTTCAAATATCCCAAAGCTTCTTATTTTTGGTCTATCAAGAAGAGCGAACTTGTAAATATGCCATGTTTCCAATATTTCATTTATGTAGTTGAAACTCCTACCACAGATACCCTAGTATGTATTCTTTCGGATGCAACTAGTCTCACCCAATTTGGATCTTGGATGCCTCATATATGACATTTTTCCCTAAAACACATGTTTTAGACTAGGTTTTGGACTAGTCAAAAAAACCCTATATTCCTCCACAATTATCTCTAAAAAATCTAATGGATCAAGATATGAATTTCGGACTAGAGATAGATATACCTATTTTAGAAGTGGGTTTTTAACCTCGATCTCTAAATCCTTGTATAAAAGAATTTGTAGCGAAAATTGCAAGGTGACTCGTTTTGCAGAAGCTAGTCTCGAGGAAAGAGCTCTGATACCAATTGTTATGCAACCAAGTCTCAGGAATAGCATAAAAATAGAAAAAATAGACCAAAAGAGAGTAATACACACCTTAATAATTAATAACATAGATTAATAGCAATCCTATTTGAGGGAGGAATCTCCTTACACTATGTATTGTGTACCTAAGACAAGACAATATACAATCATGACTAAAATGAAAATATCTCCTTCATATATATAGGAGACCAAGGTGTACAATAACAACTAATAGAACCACTAATATACCCAATCCTACATGAATAATATGTAATACACCACCATATAGGGTAAAATGTGCCCAACATTTATGGCTTAACACTCTGATAGAGGGGAATCTGATCACCTGCCAATTATTTTGGAGATAGTGGGTGGAGTGTGGAAGTCAGGAATTATGTTCAACTTCAATGCAACATGGATGAAGGAGCAGAGATTCCTTAATTTTGTTAGAGAGAATTGGGTCCCCATTAAGAAGGGAAGATTCCTAGCGACTGCAGTCCAATTTGTAGAGAACTTAAAAAGAGTTAAGAAATATTCAGTGGAATGGGTCCATGCTAGACGAATGAGGGAATAAGAGGAATTAAAAGGTGTAGAATCGTCCCTTTAGACCATGTATGACTTCGTTGTGGGGAGGCTTTGCTTCCATTGAATCCAAAGAATATCTTATGTCCCTAGAAGCAAAGAGAAAAAAGATTCTAGATGACAGAGAAGCAGTGTGACATCTTAAAACCTGAGAAATATGGTTGGAATGTGAGGATGAAAACACAAAGTTTTTCTAGGCCTTTGCAAAAGGAAGGAAAAAATCAAATACCTTATGGCGTTTGAATGAATCAAAGGGAATTGGAATCTCTTCCTTCAAAGGTCTGGCTTAGCTGGGGAAGAATCATTTTCAAAACCTGTTCAAAGAGGATGCAAGAGTCTCAATTGTAGATATAATAAGCCTGGTTCTTTTCTTCCCTGGCTTCATGATTGAGGAAGACAACATATATTTTGTGGAAGAAGTCCCAGAGGAGGAGTAAGAGGAGGTCCTGCACAGTTTTCAAAAGGATAGAGCCAAGGTCCTGATGGATGGACAATAGAATTCTTCCTGGGACTTTAAGAGGTGATGGGATATGATATATTGAAGGTGATTGAAGAATCTTGTTTGGTTGGAGTTATGCATGCTCTGCTAAATCGAACTTTCATTCCTCTCATTTTTAAGTCAAGCAATTCTCTTTCCATGGAGTATTTTTGTACAATCTCACTTTGCAACTATATATACAAGGTTGTGGTGAAGGTAATATCCATAAGAATAAATAAGACTCTCTCTACCACGATTTATAAAGAACAATTTGGCTTCCATGAAGGTCACCAGATTCATGAAGCCACTGGTGTAGCATGGGAAGGATTGCATAACATTAAAACAAATAAAATAATAGGTGCAATCTTGATGATTAATCTATCAAAGGCATATGACAGGTGAGTTGGACTTATCTCAGACTATTATTAACCCATCTTGGTTTTGAAGTTCCCTTCGTATACTAGGTTATGTGTTCTATTTCAGCGATCTCCTTTGTGGTCCTCGTAAATGGGGAAACGTCTCAATTTTTTCATGTAGAAAGAGGATTACAATAAGGATGTCCATTATCCCCCCCTCCCTTTTCTTCTTGTTGCATAAGGGATAAGCAGGGCTTTGGAGGTGGAAAGAAGTCGGGGCAAGTTTCAAGATATAGCTATTTCACCTAATTTGAGGATAACTCATCTCCTCTTTATAGATGATATCTTGATTTTTTGTAATGGATTACAAGGTGATGCAGAAAAAATTCTGGAAATACTAGGGGTATTTGGAAGGGAAACAGACATGCAAATAAACATTAGGAAATCATCGTTTTATGTTCAGAAACTGGAGGAAGGCTACCTAAACTATTACAAATTGCTTTTTCCATATGATTTTTGAGGGGCTAAAATACCTTCATTTCCATCTTAAGCCGAATGGCTATAAAAAGTGGGTTGGTTGTGGCTCATAGCAAAGCTGGAAAAAAGGTTAAAAATTTAGAGCTATAGATGGCTCTTTAGGGAAAAAGGATAGTCTTGGTAAAATCAATCATGGAATCCATCCAAGTGTATTGGATGTCACTTTCCTGGATCCCAAAGGGTATTTTAGAGAAGGCAAGGAAATTTGTTTCAGTTTCCTATGGGTTGGGAATTAGTTTAAGTTCGGCATGCCCTAGGTTAGTTGGAAGGTCTTGGCTTCTCCAAAATTGTTGGGAGGAAGGGGATTGAAGGACATGTTCTTATTCTCAAAGGCATTGGAATCCGAAGTTTGCTAGAGATTTATCTCATCAAAAATTTTGTGGATGACTATGGTCTATCAGAAGTTTTTTTTTCTAAATCAGAATCTGTCAAAACAGAGAACCAATGTTTCAATTATTTGGAAGGTTGTTCAAAATTATATTCATGTAATTGGAGATATATTGACATGGCCTATATGGAAAGGTACTAGGGTACGAATTGTATCTAACCCTTGGCCTGGATGCAGAGAGAGCCATTTGCTTACACAAGATTTGAACTAGGATTTTCATAATCAAGGGGTTTTCTTCCTGAACCAGATAGCAAATCCAGGAGCCACCAACTTATGGAACCAGGGATGGAAGGATGCAAACCATCTAGTATTAGGGGAGAATCATTCAAAGCCATGGAATCTCTTCCTTGGGGCCTTGATATCTGTGCATATCTTAATATCAAATACAGAAGATGAACTTGTTTGGGTGCATGTTCCTCATGGCTCCTATACCCCAAGGCTGGTATATATTCATCTAAACATTGATTTACAGTTAAGGGAACCACAATGGTGGTGGAAATGATTATAGGAATTAAAAGGCCCCTGAAAATCTCACATCTTCATGTGGTATATGATTAAAAGTAGAGTGTCGACCTAAGACACAATGAAAAAAAGGTAGAAGGAAGGCCTAGGATGGTGCTCTTTATGCAAAGCCGATGAGAAAATTGTCCCTCACCTTTTCATTAAATTCCCTTTCGTAAATTAAGTATGGAAGGTATATTCAGAAAAATTGGGTCAGTTATAGAGGTGGAATGGGTCCCTAGTAGAGGAAGCCCGGAGATATTGGACTCAAAATCCCACAAACAATAGAATAAAATCATTGCCCTTACTAGTTAGTTGTGGTGTATGGTTGGCCAAAAATGCAACTATATTTCAGGAGAAGAAATCAATGCCATAGTTAATTGTTGCACAAAACCTTAGTATTTTCACTCATTTTCCTCAAGAAAAAGGAACGGACCCCAATAAGAT
>LPNX010378698.1:0-96806 GCA_001517045.1 Pseudotsuga menziesii | reverse complement strand
GGGGGGGGGGGGGGGGGGGGGGGGGTCTTGTCCTTTATTTACCTTATGCTGATTTTTACAAAATAAAAAATGGGATTGGGAGATGGTACAAACAATTTTGTTAAGCACGAGTTTTAAAATCGATGTTGTTATTTGCAAAGAAAATAAATATAAATAAGATTCAAATATATGGAGACTCAATGATAATAATTAACTAGGCCAGAAAGACACATAAATGCCACAATATTCTTTTATTAAAAATTCTTGAAGAACTTCTCATAATTTTGGACACATTTGATTTTTTCTCCATTCAACATGTCTACAAGGAACAAAATGCGGAAGTTGATAGAATTTCTAAGGAAGGCATTCAACTAGGTTATGGGCAATGGATGATTTAAAAAACGAATGCAGATGAACACTTCGAATTTTACCACAAGCCCTTCATTGAAGAATTTCTTGTTCAAATT
This sequence comes from Pseudotsuga menziesii, assembly GCA_001517045.1. Classification (NCBI taxonomy): domain Eukaryota; kingdom Viridiplantae; phylum Streptophyta; class Pinopsida; order Pinales; family Pinaceae; genus Pseudotsuga; species Pseudotsuga menziesii. The sequence goes on along the minus strand of LPNX010378698.1, from coordinate 96,360 downwards.
CCACATCAATAACTTTCAGTTATGAGACAAACTTGTTTTTGGTGATATGGTTTTATCTATAAAACTTGTGAGGAAATAGTGTTTGCATTTTCTAAATAGTCCACCGTTTGTTGGCTTTCTACTAACAATTCATATGTAATATTGCTACAACCCTCATATTTTTTTATGATGGTACATATACTTATCAGTCACGGATCAGAAAATCGATGTTATATTTATGTCCTTTAGTTTCTTTTTATTTTTTGCATAATAAACTATGTTTGAAAGTTTGAATTTTTAGGCCACAAAATATATATTTTTTTTTTTCAACGGAAAATATCTCTGCATCATAGATGCAGATTTAGACCACTTTACAGGAATGGACACCTTGACCTGTGGGGGATTGTTTCCCTTTTTCTTTCCACATTTAGCCAATTGAGCCACTCATTTGGGTCTAGGCCACAAAATATATAAAGACATGTATTTTACCGAATAAAATAAAATTTATATTATTTTCTTAAAAAAAAATAAAACCATATGTCTTTTAACTATTCATTTAAAGATTAAGATAAAAGTAAAAAAATAATAAAGTTTGAACATAAAGTTAAAAGTGTATACTTAAACACCACATAACTTTACTTCTTCATAATTCCAATCATTGCTCCACGACAATATTTGCCACTTCCAAAACACTAGACAACTATTTTTTCTTAAATGTGTTTATTTTTTCTTAAATTACTAAATTATTGTCAAACTCTATTAATGTCTGGTGTTAATCATTGAATCACAATTCAACAAAATGTCGTTTAACGATTTACTTAAAATGAGGGTGAAGGATAAGGATAAGCATGAGGGTGGAGTTAAAAGATACAAATAAAGGTGAAGGATGAGAGTGGAGTTGAGGATAAACATAAGAGTGTGTACATAAAATGAATTGCATATTTTTATTCCACCTCATTCTTACACGTTCATGTTCATGTTTTTATAAAATCAATATGCGAGTTTGATATTTAGCATTTCTTTTAACATAATTAGTTATTAGAGTAGTGCACATACTTTGTTTGGATTTAAAAGTATGGTGACAAAGAGATTAGCCATGAGATTTGTAGATCATATAAAGTCATTTTGGTTATTTGAATAAACGAAGTATCAAAGTTTAAGATGTATTGAGGAAGGTTGTTTTACTAATCATTCACTCGAGTTGTTTTGGGGGGTTTGTGAGCTTTTTATAGACTGATGCAAAATTAATTAAACTATAGAGCTTTAGATGGAGGTTGAATGATTTCTTGAAGACGACATTGTTTCTCTTCATCACTTGGTATAAACAAGGTCTAAGTTAGGACTGGGTTTTAATTGTACATTGTCCTTCATTATATGAAAGATTGTTCAAGCTATGTGACTTGAGGCATTTTTGATTAAGCAACGAGACACATTGTAGTAAAGTCAACACGATAAAGAAATAATTACTATGAATATAAATTGACCTTAACGGAAAATGTTCATGAGTGAATCAATAGCATTGCAAAAGTGGTTCGATAAGATGCGATATCCTAATTAATGTTGTGTTGGAGGTATTTAATCATAAATAGAGTGTAATGATGAATTTATGTGATTAAGTGTAAATGTTCAACACATAACCAAACAATAAAAAAACACATAATAAATTAGCAATTCCAAACCCATAAACCAAAGCACTAATATTGTTTGATCGTACATATATCATCGATACAAGATATTGGGCTAGACCATTTCTTTTTGAAATTGTTTGCTTACTCACTATATGGGCATTTTATATATATGGTGTGTGTTGAAAGGCCTAAATTGGAATTGTGGTGTGAAAAGAAGGACCAATGGAGGTTGGAAAGCTTGTTTTGATTTCAAGACCAATTGTAAAGAAGTGGAATTTTGGTTCTAGGAAAAAAAATTCACTTTGACATGCTTGTTATCCTAGTGATTATGTATATGGTTGTGGGTTTTCTATAGAAACTTGGAGGAAAAATGATCAAATTCGTAAGTGTTATATAATCAACCATTTTAAACTTAAAGGAAATACACCCTACCATGTCTTTCTTTTAGAGTTTGTTCTTCCACCCATTGAGATTGAGGCTATGATTTAGGTACTTGTTGTATAAGTTAGATAACATGAAGATATATTTATTCCTAACACGTCTTCAAACATCTAATACAAGTCACTCAAGGTTCAAGAGAGTGTGTACTAGAGATGATACTTCTTGGCTCAATTGTTGGGGAATAGTAGAAGAGGATGCCCTTCAAAATATTAACACCATTAATAATACCGACATAACTAAATTCAAAGAGAAATTGAGGTGTTATGGTGAGATTGAGATTAAGAAAAAGTTGATTTACTACAAGGAAACCATTAACTCTAAGCTAAAAGATCAAAATTATATTTCCACTGTTGCAAACTCCAAGAAAAAAAGTGTTTCAAAATAAGAACTAACTTTGCAAGCTTCGTAATGAAACAAAGAAATGGAAAAGACCTAAAATGGTATAGGATGAAAGAATATATAGAGTTTGTGAGTCATAAAGTAGAGGATGGAAACCATTTTCTCTTGAGGTACACAATCGACGTGGACATTATATCTTTTTTTCAAAACATTTATCACATCACTAATATTTATAATGTGTTAACCCATAACACTAAACTGAAATTGATCACTTTATTTCCAAGTTATTATTTATAAAAACCACATCATAAAACACATTTATTATCTTTTATTGTATATATTTCCATAAATAAAGGTTTTCAGTGGGCAACATCCTCTTATAATCATCATTCAATATATTATGATTTTTGGTGAATAATCAAACCAATTGCGAGCTTTGTTAGTGCTTATGAAAACTAAGATGACATCCCATTTTTTTATTTATAAAATGCAAATGCACTTTTTCTATTTGTATTAATAGCTAAATGAAGCATTTTATCAGGGAAAATAGAGCTTTAAAGGAAAAGTTCAAAGTGATGTGAAAAATCAATGTAACTAAAGTCATGGGAACAATTGCACTAAATTTGATAATAATAAAAAAATACTTTTTGTGTAAAAGCTAAATTTTAGAAATTATTTATAAGTGAATTGTAAATGTGTATGCATGTTTGTATGATCATTCCATTAAATAAGGTAGAATACAAATAGGCGAACTTAGGGATATTTTATGAGGATAACTACTTTCTTGAAGCTTGGAAGTAAGTTAGCTTGGGAAAGCGCTAACTTGGTCGAATTCGATTATTGGTACATATGTGAGATTAACATGGTTGAATTTGTTCACCAAATTACTCAAGTGCATCAACCCTTTAAGCTATAATATCATGTCAATGCAACCAAAACATTTGGTGTGTGGTATGTTGAATGGGGCAATGGTGCTCATGCATGTCAAGATGGTGATGAGAAGTGCACTCATGTTGTGTATAAGTCTATTGTAATGCATGCTTGGGTTTGGTCACTTTGTTTAGTTGCACCAGAGACTAAAGGATGTTTATCCCACCCAAAATTGTTATGACACATATATATATGTCATCCCCCTAGGCAGTAATGGACCCTATTTCATCAAATGATAGAAAAGCTAGCCCCCACAATGTTTGAATTCTTTCTTGAAGAATAAAGTTTTATTTTGTTGTCCAAAAGATGAAAACTTTTATTGCACTTCCTCAAGTTTGATACTTGGCTTATGCAATAAATTGACCCACTTGAATAATCTTGAAGAGTTATGTAGCCCTATAGTGAGTGTGTCCATGTTGTCTTGTTAATGACTTAGTCATAGTGCACTAAATTCAAGGTCAATGTTAAATGGAGGCTTTAGCTATGTTGTTTTATTCTCAACATTTAGAGAACTATAAGATCATTGGAATTCAACATTGAAAATGCATTGCATCCCAAGGTATAATAATAAGCTAAGATTCAAGGCATTAATGTCACAATACTTAATGATGGAGTATGCACTAGATCATAAAGGATTGATCTTACGATGTGAGCTCTTAAGCCTTTCCTTTTGGATACAAAGTCGTACATTGTCCCAACAAGAAAAGTTGTACAAGATACCATTATCACTGTGGTGTTGTTTATATTTATTTGACGATTATTATATATTGTCATTCGCTTATCGATAAAGCACATTGATTTATTGATTATGTGATACATAGGAAAAAGTGCACATGGATAGAGGAGCAAAATATGCAATTTCCATAGACACTGCAAGTTGAATTCCAAAGTAGACTTCTAAGGGGTACAATGTGTCATGTTGTGCAAAGGAACAGGTGTATCATTCACAACTAATAAATGGTTACTGGTTTGAGATTGAAAGGTTGTAGACATGTAAAACCTTATGTCAACTGTCTTCACTGAATACTTTTGTAAGATGGAGATGAATTTTGGATCTTAGTCCTAGGCAATGGACATAAGTAATCCAAAATTGACACGCACAAGATAAAAAAAAGTTGTTTCTTTCTGTTTTGACCGAGTCAACCTTCTTACAAGGCACAAAGATCATCATCTCTGAGAATCGAATACCCATAAATGAGGTCGCGGCATCATTATTTTGCATGGTCGAGAGGTATATTAAAATATTTATCAATACAAATTCCCATGGGAAAGGGTTTGTATAACCCTTGCTTCCCACTGGTCACTTTTGCAATGACACAATCAATGCAACTATTTATAAAACTTGTACATGTTGGCATAGAGTTGTGGTCGATAAAATTATTTTTACAAGGTTGCCAAAGCCTTGTGAATGACAAAATGACATGTTGACTTAGAGTAGCGTGCCTCTAAGAAAAGAGTGTTATGCTCATGTTCTTGGAATGGATAGTTTGTCAAAGCAAAAGAACATGTTGCCAAAAAAACAAAAAATGCAAACATGATGTTCCTTGAAGAAGATATATATAAACGTAGGCAAACTCTAGTCAATGTTCATGAAACTCTCATGTGTGATGTGCACAAGTTCCCAAAATAGTGAATAAAGCATGAATTGGTGGTCACCTCAAATAGTCAGTCTTGAGACTTGTGGTGCCCCACCTATGCTTAATCACCAAAACCCATGCAAAACTATTGGAGATAGCTCATCCACTTCAACTAACATGCATTTTGAAACTTGTTTTGTTTTCACATGCAAATTGCAAAGGATTGTGGTGAGAATATATGAAAATATCCTTACCCAATATGAATGCCATTATCGTTTGATAAGTTAGACAATAGTAAAAAGTTGTTATTGGTCGTAGGTTGAATAGTTCTTGATGCCATGATTGAATGATAAAGGGTTGTAAGCAAATGGGTGTCCATATTATAGGATACAAATACCAAGTGCATGATGGAAGGTGTTGCTCTCGATCTCAAAGGACTGCTATAAACCAAGGCATAGTACTATCATAGATCACAACTTGTGCTTTATTTTATTCAAATACTCATTGTTACATTGTATTCCAATTGAATAAAATATTCTTAGCATTGTCACACAAGAGAGAGTGGGAGGGTGTGTAATATGGGAGAATCCCAATCCATATATTGTGTATAAAGTGGCTTAGTGCAAAAAAAATTGCAGCTCCATTAAACTATTTAAGTTAAGTCAGTTGAGTAGGGCTTGAACCTTCGTGGATATACATGCAATCTTATTTAAAAAATAACGAAACTAGGGTATTGAATGCGCCTTGTGGTGAAAACACACACCTCCATGTTGGCAAAAAAATTGTGGTCGTGTAAGTTGTACATAATTGTTTCAGCAAGCCATAGGTTCTATTTTTGTGTTTTTTCTAAATCTTAACTAATCATCATGAAAAAACACCACAAAATTGGTTGTGAAAGGTTGTAGAACACCATTATCAAGGCACACACTACAATGAAAATAAGGTTTATGGAGTCAATTCTCTCTTATTTGCTCTAGTGGAGGTGATGGGTAAAGGTTTTTGTTCACTCCACTCTTAAGAGATCATGGAATGAAGGAGGAGAGTGGAATATAAGCATATAAGGTAGAGGCGGCTATGAACATCAAATAGGATAAAGTGACCAATTTGATGCTCTTACTTGATGGCTTCCATTTGTTTTGTGACATAGAGTTGATTAATTGAATTTAAACGTCTCAAGAAATGCATATATGACTATGAAATACTTGTCAAAACTAAATATGGGAATTCATGAAAGAGTTTCCCTTCACTCTCACATCATTGATGATATCATAGAGGCAATAAAAAAGGATAATAAGAAAATCATTGGTGTACTAAATGAAAAGGGTATGCTCTTGATTGGAGAACCAATGACATAAGATGGAGTTGATAGACTCAAAAGGATTGTTGAATCCTATCATGTATGGTAAAGAAGTTCTAGTGTGTATGATGGGCTACATAATTGAAATAATATAACTATTTCCAAATCTTGTGAGCTTACTTTAATTTATCGATCCAATTGAATTAGCTTTGAGGTGTTGCACATTATATATGCAACTACAAGGTTCCAATCTATTGAGATGTGCTAAGTTAACTATTGCTGAATGTTGTGTAATCTAATATGCATATACTAAAGGAAACTAACTATTCCTTAGCATTAAGAATGAACATAATTATTTATTGTATGTTGGTCGAAAAATTTATCCCAAAGCAAACCCTTGAAAGAAAATCACACGTAAACCCTAACCATTCGTTTAATGATTACTGAAACTAAATGGTACAAGAAATCAAAGTACATTTTAAGCTAACCCATAACCATTCATTTAACATTGATAAAAGTGAATAGTTCCATGGAAATTGAAATCATAACAAGATAGAAGGAAATTATGTATTGTTAAAAGTAACGATAAAATAAACTACAGTACTAGAAAATGAAATCACATAACACAATGTAACATGAAAACACACATAGAAAGTACATATACTAGCTCACACCCTAAGTGGGCCCTTAATCAAAGAGGAATAATGAATTCTTGAATTGAAACACCAACTCAAATCTATTGTAGCAATTGCTTCCCTATTTAAAATACATGAATTACAAATACTCTTCAACTTATTGTTTTAATACTATTTGTCTAGAATAAAAGATAACCTAAATCAAGCTACTTAGATATATATGCAAATACTAGAGAATTGTTGGATCCCTCACAATGCATCCCAAAAAATTACAAGACTCCCTTCAATGGTATTTCCCTAAAAAAATGCAGAATGTATATTGTTACAAGAACTATTGGGTGGTTGTTGATTAATTGATCCTTAAACTCCATTACCCTTCTTCATTGACATCTCCCATGAATTGAGTTTCCTTAATGATGTGTTAAGTGTTCTTATGCTACATCATGGAGTTTGATACACTTATACACTTTGCTTGTTAGGTTGTGGAGTTTGGGAGAACTAAGTTACCTATACTAGTTAAGGCAAGTGTTGTTTTAATACGACTTAGCCATCATTTGTAGTGACAAGTAAAGGATACTCCACAACAACAATAAGGACTCTACAACAAAACATAAGTTCTCACGAAGCTAATGAACATCAATAAATAAGTATGCATCATATCTACTTAACACATCCATATCAAATAACACATACAACATAAAGATTCCATTATTACTCATAAATTTGCCAAAACACATCAATTAGTAAGTATTAACTAGATAAATTGAAGTGAATATAGTGTTAGAAGACAAGATCGCAGAACAATAAAATAAAACATATGTGGAAATAAAACACATAATAACAAACACCAATATACGCGGTTCACCAGATATGGGCTGCATCCACGAAGAAACAACCATTCTTTTATTTTATTTTGTCCTACAAACTGAAGGGATACAACCCACAACACATCTACCACAACATCCTCTTCACTTTCTCACTGTCTGTCTCTCTCACACTACAAAGTCATAATCTAATGCCCTCTTTAAAAAAGGGTTCCTTCTAGGGAATAAATACACAAAAATAATCTCTACCGTCAGATATGTAACCTAATGATGAGCGATTTAGATTGACTACAAAATTACAACATTTTACAAGGAATTTTTTCCAAAACTTTCTCTTTAGGGGCACTGCCCTTAAACCCTTTCCAGGGGGGGGTGCTCCAAAAATGTTGTCATCACCCCCTGGTGACAATAGTTGGGGGGAGGGGTGGAGAATACCCTCCACACACTCCGACAAGTACTAGGATCCAAGCACAACTAAAACATGACCTTTGAATCAAGGAAGATTATAAGAAAGCTCCACAAATAACAATCTCCCACTTGGAGACTAATCACATCAACTCCACCACTACTACACCTACTGGACTATGATCCACCTTGGACCTGAAAAGCCTCTCATCTTCACCTTTGTGCCTGAAGGCCAATTGAAACTAAGTAGAAACTTAGTTTATACCTAGTTACTACCTTCGTTAAAATGTCTACAACATTATGTCTAGAATGTATTTTTTCCAACTTCAATTGTCCATATTCCAACAAGGATCATATGAAATGGCACTATAGTTGTCACTATACAACCTCCTATTATTCTGCTTCCTACCTGATTCCTCCATGAACTTATGTATCCAAATCATCTATTTACTAATCGCTATAGCAACAACATACTCTGCTACTATTGTTGAAAGTGCAACAACATTTTGTAGTTTTAAAATACAACTTACTATTGTTCCATCTACAGTAAAAACATACCCTATGGTGCTTCTCTTGATATCTTTATCACTTGCCATATCTGAATCAACATATCCCTAGATAATAGTGCTTGAACCTCCAAAACATAATACATGATTAGTGGTACCTCTCAAATACATGAGAATCCAATTTACTACCTCCTAATTTTTTTTACCTAGATTATTCATATACCTGCTCACAAATCCAATTACATTTACAATATCTGGTCTTGTGCACACCATCGCATACATCAAGCTACCAACTACTGATGAATATGGGACCCTGGACATGTATTCGACCTACTCTTGTGTATTTGGACACATATCCTTAGTTAGTTTGAATTGGTAGGTCAAAGGCGTACTAATTAGTTCACAACTTGCATTCTAAACCTGTCCAACACCTTCTCTATGTACTCACCTCGAGACAACGCCAATTTGCATTTTTTCCTGTCTCTTGTTATTCTCATATCAAGGATATTCTTTGCAACACCGAAATCCTTCATCACAATTGAATTTGCTAATATTATTTTGAGCACATTTATATCCTACATGTTATAACTCACAACAAGCATGACATCTACATACAATAACAAGATAATATAGCTTCCATTATCCATATTCTTAAAATAAATATAATGGTCAGACTGACACCTAATATAACCTTTTTCTATCATAAACCTGTCAAATTTCAACTACCACTTCCTTGGAGGTTGCTTCAAGCCATACAAGATCTTCTTCATCCTATAAATTAAATTCTCCTTCTCTTTGACCTCATACCCCTATGGTTGTTGCATATAAATCTCTTCCTCCAAATCTCCATGGAGAAAAGTTGTTTTTACATCTAACTGTTCAAGATGAAAATATTCTACTACCACTAGACTTAAAATAGTCCTAATTTAAGTCATTTAAAAAAAAGGAGAAAACATGTCATCAAAATATATACCTTTTTCTTGTGAAAATCCCTTTACAACAAGTCTGGGATTTCCTTCCTAATTATGCTCTTGTTTTCCATCTCCTTGTTTCTTTAGAGATTTGTAGTCTTTCTTCATATGTCCTTTCTTCCCACAATTCCAACACTCCATCTTTCCTAGTATAGATTCGGATATGCCCTTCCTAGACTTCCCACAGTTCCCTGAGATATTTCCTCTCACCCTTTGTATTCCCCTCTTGTCCACAATCAACACATTACTTGATGTCTCACCTATGCTTTTTCCTCGATAAGGATAATACCAACAACATCATCAAACTTCAAAGTGTTTGAACCAGAGACAAAGTTACTTACAACCATGACCAAGTTGTTCGAGCTTCTGGTAATGAGCACAATATTAGAAGAGCCCCAACCTCATCATCAAAGTTCACTTCTATAGAACTTAACTGTTTAGTAATTGTATTAAATCAATTTAAATGGTCGACAACAGACCCATCTTCTGACATCTTCATATAATAATTACTTCATTAGAAATACCTTGTTGGAGGCTGAGTGTTTTTCATACAGTTTAGTCAATGTCTTCACTAGATCCTCTATTTTATTTTCTTTTGAAATGTCGAAAGCTAACGAAATTGCTAGGCACAATCGTATTGTTCCAAGTGCCTTTCTGTCAAGAACCTCCCATTCTTCATCCTTCATAGTTATTGGCTTCTTTGCTTTCCACCCAAACATAGGAAAATATTCTTCTGATATAGATAGTATTCCATCTACATCTTCCATATTTAGTAGTTTTGGTCATTAAATTTCTCGAACCTAAACTTTCCTTCTTCCACCATTGCTCCCACTCGAACCAGGAACACTCCTTTCCTATGAGTTTATCAACCAAATAGATCTTCAGATATGATATCAATTATTAGAAAACGAGATTGCAGAATAATAAAATAAAATAAATACCGGAATACAACACATAAAAACAAAATACAAGAGAGACACCAATATATGTTGTTCACGTGATACATGCTACATCCATAGAGAAACAATCTATCCTTTCTTTTATTCCGTTCAATAAAATGAAGGGATATAATCTACAACACATGTGCTACGACCGCTTGTTAGTACCTAGGTATGCACTTAGGATGGTCTACCTTCAAAAAACTTGAGACCCTGAAATTTAAATCTATCCTAACCTTCCTCAAGAATTTTATTTAAGATAGGCATCTACTCTTGAAGTTTTGTTGTATAATTTTAATGCTTGCTTTTCTCTTTTATGTTTTCAATCTGATAATTAGTTAGTTAAGCATGTTAAGTTGGGACAAAGTTTGTTTATCTGTCTTGTTAGTATTCCAGGTATTATTCTTGTGTTCATAACTCAACATCTGAAACGAGGAAACTAGTTCGAAAGGATAGAGCTACCTTAATCGAGCTGCACTGCAAAACAATTTCACAACTACGCTGCAAAATTGGTGACTGTTTGTTGTAGAATTCCCTGTAGGTGATTGTTTTAGTCATTGAATTTGGGCATGTTTTTCGAACAAGTGGAGATGAATTAAAAAAAATGAAGAGATGGATTTTTTCAGGAATGGGTCAAATTACAAAAACTTCTCTCTATTTTTACACAGGTGTCATGATTTGGGAGCTATGGGTGACCCTTTAAAGCCTATTTTTAAGGAATTCGTCTGATTTAATTTCCTAAAATTATGCTCGGGCAAGCAGTTGAAAGGACACCTCAGCAATTTGACTTGTACATCAGGCTTATCATCTCCCTTCATTATTTCATCTAGAACATGAAAAATGGATGGGTTGTTTAAGGATCCTTCCAAATTATAGCAGCTTGCCAGTCAAAGACACATGGATAGATTCTTATCATTTTCTGGGTGACAAACTTTAGAAACAAATTATGATCAAATCGTAAGGAATTATTTGAAATGGTTAAAAACCCACTTAAAAAACGGGGTTATTTAGCTTATTGATGAGCGGTTTTCAAAATTTAGAAGTGGTTTAGGATAAAATCAGGTTTGTGTATGATGGAAGTTTCCAAAAAATAATTGTGGCCAATTTTCAAACACCCAGTCAACATCCAAACGTCTCCATATCATGGACCTAGAGGGATTCAACTTAGCTGCTCCTTATTTACTGCATATTTTATTTATTTTTGAAATTATTTTCCAAAAAAACTGAAAGAATCTCTCAGCTTGTATTTTCTATAAATGACATAATTGGAAATGTAGTGCAGGTTGGATTTTGGAGGCCATTGGAGGTCCTGTAATTTTGTAAGCATACATTTCAGTTTTCTATGAACACCTGAGAATATATGAATTGTGAAATTTTGTGCCATCTTATTTGTTTATGACTGATTGTCTATTTGATGTCAGAGTTTGAATGCACCGCATATAATTTCCGAACTAGTAGCATGTACATTGTATGTGTTTATTTCCTGTAAATTTCACTTTACTTTCATTTAGTTTCTTGAATATAATGTTGTTGTATACTGGGATGATATATGAATCCATGAGATATGTAGCTTACCTATTTTATGTGTTTACTTTCAATTATGTTTTAATGTTTTGATACACAAATGGTTCATGATTCAAGGCCTTTGAGTTCATAGTCTTTTTCCTATTATATATATTATACAAATATCATAGATAGACCTTCCTTGGCTTGATATTGATTCCACCTTTCATATCTAAAATAAATGCTCTCAATCCTTTTACTCAAGTGCCCTAGGTTTTCCCTACAACAATCTAGTGTAGACCTTAGGGATAACACCTCCTCTTGACTCTCTCACACACTACACAATTGTAATACAATTCCCTGTTTAAAAGAGGGTTTCCTTCTAGCGCATAAATACACAAACATAATCTCTATCGTTAGATAAGTAACTTGATGATACGGTTCAGAATGACTATAAAATTACAACATTTGACAAGGAAAATTTTCCAAAAAATTCTCTTATGGGGGGGAGTCTCCAAAAATGTTGCCCCCCCCTTGTAAGCCCCCCCACACCCCCCTGTTAGGCATTGAGATCCAAACATGGGTTAAACATGACCTCTGAATTGGGAATATTATAATCAAGCTCCACAACCAACATATGGTTATAATATATTGGAAATGGATAAAACACAATAAATGAATGCATTATGTTTTATGGTGGATAAATTAAATGAAAAAAGACGAGAAAAAGAGGAAAAATATGGGGTTGGTCATACCCCCTAACTAAATGGTTGAATGTCCCTATGCAACAAAAATTGCAAGAGATAAATAATCTTAGCTATTATTTTTCTATTCCTTAGATTTTGGTTACTCCTCAAAACATATTTTCCTAAAGTGATAGGCTATAAAGTGGATTAATCCTTATTTCTTGTAGTAACTATAGTACTTCACTATATCCTTCAATCTTTCCTATTTTACAACAACATCAATTTCACTTGTTCCTCTCCAATAAAAAATAGGGTGCAATGATAATGGAAACCTAAATCTCAACCCGTAATGATAATGGAAACCTAAATCTCAACCCAACCAATTGTAAGTTATTTTGTGGAAGGCATTGACATATAATTGTGCCCTAAACAAGGTTGTCCTAAGACCTCAGAAGGAGTGAGATTTTTCTCTCTTCAACTTTATTGTAAGCTCTTCCCATCTCCTTTGTGAACACTAAAACACATCATTTTTAATGCTTTTATGATGTTGTGGTATTATACCAGTGCCCTTGGTTGCACAACAGGATTTGACCCCGAAATCCTACAATAGAATCCGACGACATCCGATGCAACGTACGGATGTGTCGGATTGCAATGATGAAAAGTACTGTAACTTCCAAATTATTTTAGAGCTGTCAAATTTTCGACGTTGTTAGATTAGGTTTTTTTACAGAGGTATTGTATTTGGTTATGCGACAGTGTCATGTCGAATTTGCGACGGACATATCGGTGGCGCTGTCATTGGATATCTGACAAAAGAGGGTCAAATATGCAGCGATGATGTCGTCGGATATCCGATAATAGGGTGTTGGATTTTTGACCTGTACGCGGCTGTTTTTTGAAATAATATAAAGACATATTTCAAATAGTTTGACCCATATTTCCAACAATAACTATGTTCACATCGTTGGATATCCATTATAAATTTAAACATTTTTAAACATTCCGACATGTTTGCTATAGAAGTGACGAACGATTTGTGAAAATTATTTATTCCTCGACAGACGGTTTCAAGAATTGTTTTATTCTTCAACGGGCGTTTGTGGGATATTTTTTTTTCTTCAACAAACAGTTTGCGGGGATTTTTTTATTCTTCGACAAACCTCCGTTTGAGAAAATTGTGATGCGTGGAACTTGATTTTTTAAGATTGTCGATAGTATTCATTCATGAAGTTTTTGACAAAATGTCAAATAGAAATATTCCTGATCCAAATGAAAACAATGGACAATTGCTTGCTAGACTATGGGATGCAGCGAAACAAAGGGGTGATGGAAAATGTTATTGTCCATGTACTCAATGCAAGGGATTTAAGAGGAGAAGAATATTGATCTCAACAGCCACAAAACATTGCAGGGAACATGGACACGCTAAGGGGGGGAATGAATTTCCTATATTAATGTATATATATATTGATGTTTCCATGTATTTATACAGGAAATACACCCTACGACATATTGTCCAGAGGAAGTGCTTTCAGAACAAGTTTCGGATCAGGATCATGGAGCGTCTACGTTTAATGGAGAACAAATCAATGATCATATTGAACAAGATTATCATACTGATAACGTAGTTGAATATGATGGTACAAATACATTGATCCATGATTCATTTAATGTTAGAATGGATGATGATGATGACGATTATAATGAAAATGTTGATGACTTTGATGATGTTCACGATATACCTCTTCTCGATAAGGCATATGAACCCTTTTATGAAGGCTCGAAAACAAATCTTCTCTCTGTTGTATTATTGATAATGAACTTGAAGGTTATGAATGGTCTTTCAAACATATCAATCACATGGATTCTAAGGTATGTAACATAATCCATCACATATATAGAATCATGATAAATTTTATCTGTATTCCTCTAATCATTGTATTGTTAACTCATTATTGATCATCGTATGGATGAAGTGTGTTTCGTTAATATTATTTATTTATTGCATTAACTATTTATTTATTTATTTTTGTTGTAGCTTGATAGCTGAATTTTTGTTACCACCATCAAATATTTTACCTCGCACATATCGAGATTTATCTTCCATCATGAAAGGGATTGGAATGCATTATGAAGCAATTCATGCATGCCCCGATGACCATGTTATATATTATAATCAGCATGAATTTGCAACAGAATGTCCGGAATGTCATATAAGTAGATATCGAACAGATAAAGTAACAAAAAAGGTGCCTCATAAGGTTCTTTGTTATATTCCCATCATTCCACGTTTGCAACGAATTGTCAGGTGAAAAAACATAGCGTAATTTATGGATTACCATGCCAGGAATAGAAGTCAAGATGATGTTATTCGAATGCCTGCAGATGGTTATGCTTTTAGAGATATGGAGGAAAAGTGGCTTCGTTTTAAAGAATAACCACGTAATCTTAGGATTTATTTGGAAGCAGATGGTGTTAATCCATTTGCATAGATGGAAGCAGATGGTGTTAATCCATTTGCATAAAGAATAATCGTTGTCAATATTTTTGTTGTCAACGATTATTCCAGGTATTTTGTGTCTACAACTGTTTTATTTCTAATGTAGTTGTGGCATCTCATTTGTCGTATTATGTTTCCTAATTTCATATATATATATATATATATATATATATTATTTTACTCTTGTGCATTTAATGGTTCTCATAATTATATATTTTATATGTACTTCAAATCAATCAGGTAAGTTCCAAGTCAAAGATATGAATGTATATATCGAACCTCTTATAGATGAGCTACTGAAGTTATGGAATGGCATCAGTATGTATGACGTATCGATACCAATATGACAAATGCAATTTCAATTCCATGCAATGGTTGTATGGACAATACACGATGCCCCTGGGTTAACTTCATTTTGTGGTTTGTATTTTTAAGTTCCACTTTAATTGCATTTAATTATATGAAGTGGTTAATATAGTTTATATATAATTATAATTGACATAGATATTCTATATCTATATATTGTAGGTCTTCAGATAAAGGGTAAATTTGCTTGTCCAGTTTGTGATCCTAAGATAAAATCTCGTCGCTCAAAAAGCTTAAGAAAGGAGGTGTTTGATGAGTATAGGAATTTCCTCTTTAAGAATCATAGGTATGGAACAACTGAAAAAAATATTTTCAATGGGAAGCAGGAGACTGCATTAAAACCACGGAGAATGACACCTCACCTTTGGAAGATGCAATACAATAGAAATCGTCATCATGGTACGTATAGATCATGGTATATGAATTGTTATTTATTTTAATTTTTATTGTGAGTTGTTTACTATAGTGGCCATATTTGATTTATGATGTAATTTATTTATATACTAATATTCATGATGTCCATCATGATCATGAAGGCATTAATGGGCTTCCACGAGGAATGAAAAGTTATCCTATACAATTCAGCAAGTTGCCCGACTATGAGCACCTACAAATTGCTCATTTGTTTGATACAATGCATATTGGAAAGAATGTGACTAAAACATTATGGCGACTACTAGAGCTAAGGAGGGAGAAAGATAAAATTGTGAAAGCTTGCAAAGTCATTCAAGAAAGCAACCATGTAATGAAAGACGTCATCCAATTTCATAGTAACAGAGACCGAGTTAATATAAACTCAATTCCATGGATGTTTACGGAGCAGTAAAGCAATGTTGTCAAAGAAGTAACGCGGAAAATTAAATTTCCCACTGGATTTTGTGCAAACTTGAAGAATATCATAACAAAAAAAGGTGACTTTGCAGGGGTAAAAACGCATGATTGGCACGTCTTCATTAAGTTAATTATTATTGTTATTTCCATATAATTTTTTTTCATTTTATTGCATATTTTTTTTCTACCTCTCTCTCTCCCGGACAACTTTGACAACAATGTCAAACAAGTTATATATAATCTTGGTAAATACATGAGGTAACTAACGATTAGTTGCTTGTGCTTAATGTTTCTTTAATTCTCCGTATAATTATATTTGTTTTTTGCACACTATTTCATGTGATGTAATTTAATGTTTTTTTTTGTTAAATATCGTTATTGGTTTGCGTCACTTGTAGATGGTTGACATCTAAAGAAATCTATAAAGAAGATATAAAGTATTTGAGGAGAGAAATTCCTCGTCTCATGTGTGAAATGCAGAATCATCTACCTTTGACATTTTTCAATGCACAGGAACACTACCTCATACACCAAGTTGAGGAGATTGAGTTGTATGGACCTGTGCACTCAAGGTCCATGTGGATGGTTGAGAGGCACTTGAAATGTATGAAGGGTTTGGTGAGACAACGAGAACATGCTGAGGGTTCTATGGTGGAAGGCTATACGGTATACCAAAACATGTTGTATGTTAGTGAATATCTTCCTAATTTAGCGTCAAAGCTCAATTTACGTCGCATTTGTGATCCAGACTCCAATAACAAATTCGAAGGGGAGCAACTGAAGGGTAAAGGCAGATCGAGGAAGGTGAAAGGTAATTATTAGCTAGTGGATGTTTATTATATCGTTCATACTCTAATTGCATTTTATAGTTGTTGCATCAATTAAGAGCATATACTTTGTTCAGGAAATTTACATATGTTTTTCATTTTAATGATTATTGTCATCAAGCAGTTGGTCGAGAATGGGATGCAATTCATTTATACATAGCAAACAATCTTGACTAGATGAAGGTATGGATTGAACGATGTGAACAATTGGGTCATGGAATATCATGGGAAGGTGTGGCTTCATTGGTAAAAGAAACACATCACAATGGAGATAGAAATATTATAGAAAGGGAATCGATTTAGCATATGGTTTAAAATATAAAATGACAAGCATATTAATCAACCACTCTAAATATTTTATTTTCCAAATTACATTTTGACGTACATGTTGTTCTTTTCCATGTATTGCTGCATACTTATTAAATCATTGTGTAATCTTTTCGTGTATTGCTTGTTGCAAGTAAAACACCATAAGGCTATGGTCTACAATGGTTGTAGATATCACATCAAAAAATTGGATGAAACAAAGAAAACATAAGATTGTGGGATATCTATAGTATTTGAGGTGACCAATGTTTCATATAGAAGTGATAGACATCCAGAACTCTCAGAAAATCGATACTATGGGTATTTGGGAGATATTCTACAGTGTGACTTTAAATCCTTCAAAGTAGTTCTATTCGTTGTCAAATGGTACAGGTTATGATTGAATCAACGTGATCTCGAAAGAACTATTATTGAACATGATAATGGATTTACCATGGTAAATACAAGGTTGTTTGAGCCAGGAACGAAGCCGTGTGTTCTTTCAATCCAATGTGAACAAGTATTTTACTCGAAGGTTCCAGGTAAAGTAGGCTGGTCATTTGTTGTGAGACACGATCCGAGGGGAAGGTCGGTAAAGTATAACCTAGAATATGGTAATGAAGAGGGTGCTCTGGAATAAGAAGACGATGATGAAGAGAATGATCAACATGAGTTATATGATGATGATGATGATCCAACAGAAGATGTCGAAGAATTAGTTGAATCAGATGATGTAGCAGACAATGCCCATGAAGATTATACCGATGATGACACGATGAGCGTAACTGACTTAGATGATGATGATGATATGGCCAATCCTTACAATGTTGACTCTGGATCTGATGATACGGATGATTAATTGGATGAAGAAGATGATGACTTGGATGAAGAAGACGATGAAATATATTGAAAGGTGAATATTTAATTAGACCTCTTTTTTTATATTACTTTTTTAGAAAAGAGTTACTAACATCATCATCATCATCATCATGTTGATCATCATCATCACTATCATCATCATCATCATTGTCAGTACCATCATCATCATCATCATCATCATCATCAAGAGCATCATCATCATCATCATTATCATCATCATCATCATCATCAAGAGCATCATCATCATCATCAAGAGCGTCATCATCATGTTTATTATTATAGTCTTCATGATGATGATGATGATGAAGATGATCATCATTATCATCATCATGACCATCATGACCATTGTCATCATGACCATCATGACCATCATGATCATATTCATCATCATCATCATCATCAACATCATCATCATCATCGTCATCTTCATCATCATCGTTGTCGTCTTCATCATTAGCGTCTTCATAATCACCATCATCATCGTCGTCGTCTTCATCATCATCGTCCTCATCGTCATCATCGTCTTCATCATCATCACCATTACGATGATGTTTAGCATCATCGTCTTCATCATCATTATGTTCATCATCATCATCACCATCCACATCACCATCGTCATCATGTTGATCATCGTTGTCTTCATCATCATCATCATCATCGTCTTCATCGTTATCATTGTCTTCATCATTATCGTCATCTTCATCTTCATGATAATCATCATCATGATCAACATCATCATGATCAACATCATCATCATCATCATGAAGTTCATTATTATCATCTTCATGATGATGATGATGATGAAGATGATCATCATCATCACCATCATCACCATCCACATCACCATCGTCATCATGTTGATCATCATCACCATCATCATCATCATTATCGTCGTCGTCGTCGTCTTCATCGTCATCATTGTCTTCATCATCATCTTCATCGTTGTCTTCATCCTCATTATAATCATCATCATGATCAACATCATCATCATCATCATCATCATGTTCATTATTATCGTCTTCATCATCATGATGACGATGAAGATGATCATCATTATCATAATCATCATCATCACCATCCACATCACCATCGTAATCATGTTGATCATCATCACCATCATCATCATCATCATCATCGTCTTCATCGTCATCATTGTATTCATCATCATCATTGCCTTCATCTTCATTGTATTCATCGTCTTCATTATCATCATCACCATCCACATCACCATCATAATCATGTTGATCATCATCACCATCATCATCATCGTCTTCATCATCATCATCATCGTCTTCATCATCATCATCATTATCGTCTTCATCATCATCATCATCACCATCATCATCTTCATCGTCATCATTGTCTTCATCATCATCATTGGCTTCATCATCATCATCATCATCATTGCCGTCATGATCATCATTGTCTTCATCATCATGATCATCTTCTTCATCATCATCATTATCATGATGTTCAACATCATCGTATTAGATTAATATTAAATTTAGATTTTTATTTTTCAACATTTTTTATTATTAAGATAAAAGTGACTTTATTGCGCCGAGAGGCGCTCTACAGCCCAGTATGGAGGAGATCTTGTAATGTGATGTAACGTTACTAACATGTTGGCAAAAAATAATAGTGATAGTGAATATTATGGGAAAGATCTTGTAACATGATGTAATGTTTGTAACATGTTGGCAAAAAATAATAATGATAGTGAATATTATGGGAGAGATTTTGTAACACAAAATAAAAAATAAAATCACTTTCGTAAAGTTATTTTTATTAATAAAAACTAAATTTTCTAATAGGCCAAAATAAATGTCCGCCACAAAAAAATCTAATATGGGGGAGATGTTGTAATCTTCCTACCTAATAAAACAATAAAAAAGTAAAAATTTAATTATCCGTAAAAAAAATATGTGGGTCTGAATTATCCACAAATAAATGTTGGCCTTGCACATGGTTTTAAAACCATGTGCAAGGCATTCTAAACAACCCATGGTTTTATTGTACATGGTTTAGGAGGCTTTGCACATGGTTTTAAAACCATGTGCAAGGCCTCCTAAACAACCCGTGGTTTTATTGTACATGGTTTAGGAGGGCCTTGCAAATGGTTTTAAGACCATGTGCAAAGCCTCCTAAACAACCCATGATTGTAGGAGTCGGGAAATGATGCAATGTTCGTTCCTAACAAAATAAAAAATATTATATGTTAGTCATAAATAATATTAAATATTATTAATAATAAAATTATATGTGGACCTTAAATAAAAAGATGTGTTTTTTGGTTTGAATCAAATCAATTTATACCTAAGAAGAGGTTTGCACCTCGAGAGATTTGATCCATCTCGGCGCTTGATAGAGCCTAGGATTTGGATCTACGCTGGTGGCAAAGTCAAAAGTTATGAGAAAGTTATAATTTAAGATAGATTGTATGAATAATATGATCATTCTCAATTTCAAAGTAAATATAATAACAATGACTAATTTTGTGAAAATAAACATAAAAAGTTAATCAAAGTATTATTTGTTAACTTTTTATATTAAATATTTATTTTGTGAAATATTTTTTAATAATTTTATAAGTAATATTAATTACTTATGAACAACTTTTTCATATGAATGGTAAAGTATCATAACATAAATACTATGATTTATCTAAATTCATTAGAAAATACTCAATCTTAATGAACATAGGTACATGTAAGATTTATATGCCCAACAATGAAATACAAGGATTATAGTTTACCATCACCTTTAATGCATTTAGGTAAATGGAAATTATTTGATGTTTAATTATTTTGGAAAGGTTTTAATGTAAATAGTTCCACAATTAGATGTTTGATATATTTGAATGATGATGAAGACAATGATGATCAACATGATGATGATGATGCTGAAGATGATGATGATGAAAATGATGGTGATCATCATCATTGCCATCATCATCATCACCGTCATCATCGCCATTACCATCATCATCATCATCATCATCATCATCATGGTTATGATGATGATGATGACGATGAGGGTCATGATGATGAAGACGATGATGATGAAGAGGACAATGATGATGATGACAACGTTGATGATGATGAGGAGGAGGAGGAGGAGGAGGAGGAGGGTCATGATGATGAAGACGACGATGATGAAGATGACGGCGATGACGACGACGATGATGATGAGGATGAGGATGATGATGAGGGTCATGATGATGAAGGTGATGATGATGAAGAGGACGATGATGATGATGATGTTGTTGATGATGATGACGACGATGATGATGAAGACGATGATGATGAAGAAGACGATGACGACGATGATGATCTTCATGATGATGATGATGGAAATGATGATGATGATGATGACAGTGATGACGGTGATGATGGTGATAATCATCATTGCCATCATAAGAAAATCATACAATACCAAATGATTGATAGCAACATAAAGGTAAGTACATGGGACATTAGAATATGTCACCTTAGATGGGTAAGTACATGGCACATTAGATGCCACATTATATGGCACATTAAGTAAGTACATGGCACATTAGATGACAAATTATATGGGTAACTACATGGCACATTGGACAAACAACATGGCACATTGAATGGGTAAGTACATACATTAAATGATTGATATCAACCTAAAGTCTAGACAAGACATTTGTTTTAAATAATGCATTCAATGATTGACATTGGTTTTATGGCCATTGTCAACGTAATAAAATACATTTACCATTATAGACACCAACATCATGATTTGTCAACCTATCGTGCCTGTGGAAATTTGCATTACAACATTTTGTATGTCCTTCGGCCCTCCGACGAGTATTGTCGACCTCTCGCACCTGCGGAAATTTCCATTAATACAACGCTTTTCCCATCCTTCGTCGAATGAAAAATAAACACAAGCATCACGATTTGTCGACCTCGCGCACCTGCGGAAATTGCCATTTCAGCGTTTTGTATGTCCTTCGGCCCTTCGACGAGTATTGTCGACCTCTCGTGCATGCAGAAATTTCCATTACAACATTTTTCCCATCCTTTGGCCCTCCGACGAGTAAGGTTTCAGAGGAGATTGCTGCAACTTTCTTTACAGTTACCAAGGGCCAACGATTTGGAGAGAACCATTAGGCTGACTATGAAGAGACAACAACTGGTAAGTCACTTACCAACCTTTCTTTCGATGCCCTGTATAATTAGGTGTTTAATTGAGTAAGTTGTAGGTGTTTTCTTGAGTGTTGGTCTATGGTTATTGGAGCCAGGCCGTGACTATTTGAAGGTTGCTAGATATGGCTTCTGACTGTTTCAAGGCTGCTGGGGTTGGGTCGTGACAATTTGAGCCTACCCATTTCCCCGTTTTGTGCAACTTAGAATCTAATCATTACCCTAAATTGTTTCCATAATTCCTCAACAAGTCATCATGCTATTCGCTTCTTTAATAGTGACCAGGAATTTCATCAAGAATTATGATTGCGGTTTTAGATGTACATGTCCAACAACCTGTGTGTGCACAAAGGAGAAGACATAACTATGATTTTTAGAGTCTAAGATAACTAGATCGGTCTCTGTAACTTCAAAATCATGGTGTTTTTCAAAGACCAAACCAATCTCTGTGATTTATTCGTGGAGAGATAAAGAAAGCGTTCCCTACGATATTAGTGCCCAAATACATTTGACTAGCGATTTTGGAATTCAATACAAATACTCATAGATGCGATCTTCAAAGCACATTATACCCATATAATATTTCTTTTACTGATTTCATCCTTTTATTTCCTCTTCGTATTTCAAAGCACACCTTATAAATCTTAGATATCAATCCTTCAATCCTTTCCTACAATGCTTCTCTACGAACTACTCTAATCTCATCCATAATTTCTCTTTTTAATATCCAACTCAATTGATCATATTTATAGATCAATTGTAATCTTGATTGACTTGTTCCTTTGGTAATCTTGAATTCAATTTTATGTCATCTTCCATTCCATTAGGATTTCAATGTCATTATGTTGCCTTGACCTATCTCAAGTGGAAATGTGTGCTCATACATTATACATTGCTTCTGTAAACTACAAAACCAATGCTTTGTCCATTGAAGAGAAATCTTATGTGGACCCATCATGCTGAAGTCACTTCAGCCTTGTTACATAATGAGTGGGGGGGTTATATTTGCTTGAGGTGGACTAATTGAAACTTGTTCATTCCAGTAGATTATGTCCAATGCTTCCAGTAGTTCAATCATACATCTGCAATTATGTTAGTTGAAGCATGCATATGTAACATTGGTAGGTTACTGGAGTATCAAATTCTGTTAATTGAAGTTAGAGGATGATAGAATGACTCAACTACTGGAGTAGCGAGTCTTACAATTGACCAGTTAGATTATTGTAATCCTGACATAAGTAATCATTCAATTGTACCTTTCATTGGGGTTTTGCAAAAGACAATTCAATATTGTGGGGTAGGGATGTTTACGAACGCTTCCCTTATGGGAACTTTTACAAATCCTCCACCAATTCCCACCATGCAGGCTACTCTAGTTTTCACCATATCATTTGTGGCCATCTTCCTATTATCTATTTTCAAAACCCATTATGGAAGATGACTCTGTCATTGCATGCAGTCTCATCAGAATGTTTATTGGTTGAAGAAGAAGATGAAGTAGTGCCCAATTCTTCAGAATGTGGTGCATATGAGACGATCTTACCATTATTTGTTGTAGAAGATTTATACTAAGCTATTCCAATGGATTTGATAGATTTAGATCAAAGTCTTCCCTTGTAATAGGAATACGACTTTGTCACTTTTCCTCAACTGGGATGTTAAACTCCCAGTTCGCATGATTTCTTGGATGACGTTGTATCTTTAGATGAATATAACCTCAAAGTTATGAATATTCAGTTACACCCACACAAGGAAATATTTTGTGGGGTCAATGGGGGATTACTTGGTTTAGTTATACCTAAGCATAGGAGCATGCTTTGCATGTTCCTCGATTTGATTAGGTATATTTGGAAGCATTCATATAGGTAAACTTTATCCCTCCATTATAATGCATTTGAACCTTTTTCCATCCAAATTTTCCCTAGGGTCAAACCTGTTGGAAGTTGGCACATCATCCAATCCTAGGTAAATTTCCCACCATTCTCATTTAAGAGCCTATCGGGCATTGGACACTATAGTCAACACCCTATTTCTCATAGGCTTAAGATCTCTATTAGTACCATTGTGACTAGGAGTTTGAGACAACAAATTTCTCTCTCGTATTTTTCAGGATAGTTCTTTATGGGATCCCTATTTTTTCTTAGTTTACATCAGTAGTTGTTAAAATACCCGCATGTGAATATGTTCCCATTGCTTCACTACTTATTGTTATTGTTCAAATAACCTTTTATCCCTGGAGGGAACATCATGATGAGTGTACATAACTAGCTTATATCCTGTTTGCAACTTTATTCTTACCTTGGCATGACTTGTTCCATTGAGAAACTTGTTTCCTTCATTGTATTATAGAATTATTTATTCCTTTTCAAGCTTATAAATGAAAAAGGAAAATACATGGAAAATATAAAATGCAAAAAGGGGATTAGTGAATTCATTTTTATTTGATCATGCATAGAAATGGAAATGGTTGAATCTTGTCATCCTCTGACATGACACACCTTACCATCGGTTATAAGTACACCCAGTTCATACGCATTTTCCTTAGGAAACTGTACCATAATTTTGAATAGCACTCCACCAATGGGTTATCCTTCCTGATATTATGGGGCATTCGTCAATGCAACTAGAGTATTGTGTATTGTTTGTGGCCATGCTTGTTTACTGTTGAGCATGTGTATGCCCACTTTAGGAAGTTATTACATAATTGGGAAATCATATTGTTTTGCTTACATGTGCCTATCGAGTCTTACATCTATGGTTCTCCTCCTTAGTCTTTCAACCACAATTACTGATTATTGAGTTAATGTATTTTAGCCATCATCTTTAATTCTGACCTCATACATTGGGGCATTCATTATAATAATATTATAATAATATTCTGACCTCATTTCTATAAACATTTGTATATGATACATATCCTTGCTAGCATAACCAATAAATCCTCTCCCTTTGGTTGAGCATTATTTTGCATCCTTAATAATATAGAAACCCTAATGATGGAAATGCAAAGAGAAGAATGGAAAATCACATGGAATTTACCATTGTAGGTGATGAGTCCCCTTGGGTTGATGAATAGATTTGTGAAAGGTCTTCAAGAGTGATCCACTTATCGAAGGATTCTACATACATAGCTATAATTCCTTGCAAGCTAAGACATTTACCTGATCTCCAATAAAAGATATGTATCAATATATACTCAATTAACATTACATCTACTATTGTAAATAAAATTACTTACAATGCAGAGTTTATAAACCATAGTGCCATCAAGGGTGTGAGACCTCCCTTGAGGTTGTAGGGTTTACAGGCCCAAGGTATGAGCGGAACTAAGACAATGAAGATGCCCTAGGATGAATAAAGAAGCCTGCAAGGTTGTAGCCAATCTAGTAATGAGAGATCCCTGTATAGGTTATAGAGACGGGGAATGAATTTAAGGCATAGGTGTACACTAGGTTATACATTGGAGGGTTCAAGTCTTAAAGAACAATTGTATTGTGCTTGTTGACTCAATGTCATGGGTTTGGTAAGACTCCGCCTTGAGTTTTAGGACCTAAAATGACCCTATATTTTGCACATTATGGATCGCATAAGGGACATCCTTAATCATTTATGTTGTAATGTCCCATTAAAGACCCGCTATAATAAAGTAGGATATAATTATGTAAAATGTTTTTCTTTACAACACTTTTATTACATTTAAAGTGATACACCATGAGACGGTTATAACTACGATATATTTTAACATATGTAAATATTTTCTTTTTTGCTTTTAATGAAAGATATCCAGGGCTTATTGGGCAAAGAGCAACTTACAGAGACGAATGGGGGTGATCTTAAGAAGCTTATGAAATATCCAAGTGTCAAGACAATCTTATCCTATTCCAAAAATGAAGAAAGTGGAGGAAACTATTCTCTAGATTTGAGCCAGCATCTCCTAATTTTTAGCTACATGTGTCCTCCCAAAATACTAGAACTAAGGTAAGTTGTTTAGGACTCTATTATTTCCACTATCTCTATAAAAATGAAAAGGAGGAAAGGGGTAGGGGTTGGATGTTGGCTGGGTTATGAATAGTAATGATGTTGGATTTTAGTTATGTGTTGTTGGCTGGGGTTACAAAACAAGCCCAGGTTTGTTTCTCTCACTCTGTCTCTGCCCACAGACCTAACATTAATTCAATTTACTCTCATTTCAACTGCTGGAGTATGCCCGTAATTAATTTTATTGGTTTTTAGATGGTTAGTATAAACCTAGAATGAGGTTTTATCACTCTGTTTATCCACACACTTGCCCATAACAGCTCAGATATTGAGGTTTTATAATTTTGATATCGTTTTTTATCATTTTGATATTCTTTTTAGATCTAGACTGCAGCGAATCATTTTCAAGTCACATGTTAGCTGATGCTTAGACAATTGCAGATGAAATGAAGCCTAAAGGATGCCCAGAATTGAAAATAACGCTGCCTCTAATAGAGTCATTATGCTATATCCATGTTGAGCAATAGTATTGGGTTGATTCATATCACTTCTTATTACATTAATATAGCATACTCTTTTATGAAACATAATCATGGTAAATATAACATACTCTTTTATGGAACACAATCATGGTAAATATAGCATACTCTTTTATGGAACATAATCATGGTAAATATAGAAAACTCTTTTACTGGTGATAGGGTAGTGTACTTATTAGGGATTCACTTATGACATAATCATGGTAATCCAACAGCCTTATACTTAGCTGATACACAACATGATAGATAGAGTTGAACATGCTCATTATTATGTATACATGGTGTTAGTTGCTTACAAACTCGATACTCTGCTTACTTGTACATTAATATATAGTATATATCATGGAAACATAGGTACAATTCATCATAAGTAGTGAGCTTAGAGCTTATATATGGAACTACTTGACCCTTTTAAGGTGAAGTAAGGTGAAGAGTAACATTATGGATATCGTACTTGATTCCTGGGTATTTATGCCCATATTAGCCTTATCTCTTTAATTGGGTAGTGTATGATTCAATATTCCTATGGATACCGTGGGAATATAATAACATTAACATTAGATATATTAGGATCATATACTATGTTTTTATATTAGGGAATCATCGTATATAATGTATAGAACATGATATCCTTATATTATAAGAGTCATCACACGTGTAACCATAACCAATAGCTTGAATAAGCTTACACATACACTAAGAAGTAATGAAGCTCACTCAACCCAGAATTAGGTATGAATGCCGTATTTTCCCACATTTAGCCCAAAATTAGAAATGAATGTTGTTTTAGGGCTGCTTGAGGCCACAAATAGATCCAGAATTGCCCATAGTGCTGTAAAAAAGGTATAAACATGTCTAAAAAGTAATCTTTGTCATAGGAAAAAGATTTCTAATCCATTTACCAATTACAAGCAATCTTTGTCATAGGACAAAGATTTCTAGAATGCCTTTGCCTATAATTGGTAATAACCTCTTTAAGTTAGGATCACTTAGAATACTAGGCAATATTGGGACACAATATACTACAGAAGATGGACGGGAAAATGGCTCTAATGAAGACTAGACTAAAGGAAGATAAACCTTGTTAAAATAACTATAACAATACAAAAGGAGACTTACTTCCCTATAGTTGATTTATTGGTGTCTCAAGCCCATCTTGATGAAGAAATGGTTTCCTAGAAGATCAAGTTTAAAATCTTCCTAGATTAACCAGTTTCAAAGAAAAGAACTATAAATCACGTCTCCATGTGATTTTATATATGGAAGGCCTGACATAACCCCTGTAACTTGGAATCACTTAAAATACCAAGCAATTTTGGGACTCAAGATACTACAAGACATGGAAGAGCAAATGGCTAAGAAAATGATTGTTTAAAGAAATATGAGAATACAAATGGGGACTGATTTCCCTATAGCTTATCATGCATATGTCTTAACGGGTGGTCAATTGGAGTTTTGCTGAGCTAAAGTGGGATAATTCCTAGTGATCAACATTCTGAGCACATCGTAGCCTTTTAAGCATCAATAGATAGTATCTAGGTTTGGTACTATTTTGAATAATTCTAGGAGCCTTATTATAAGTCCTAGGTCAGTTCTGTTTGTAAAGGCCAGTAGTAGGAGGCTTGGCCTTCAATTGTGGCCGATAAACTATGCATGTTTTCATTTGTCTCTTTGCCTTCATAACAACAATCAACAACATTTTAGGGCATCTCTGATTTGATTTTTGGGCATGGCAGAGACCTGAAATATGGTCCATCCTATGGCAGAAATGCATCAATACATTGAGTTTGTCTTCCAGCATAAGGGTGGGTAGAGGTTATAGGATAAATATTTCTCTGTCTGTTTTGGGAAATATTTGACACACCATCAATGATGGACCTATAGCAGATTCTCCATTATATGGTCTCTAAGGAATATTTAGTGTGCACAACATTGATTATTGGTGAGAGATATTGTATTTTGACGACAAGAGCCAACTAGAAGTGTAGAAAAATTGTTACAGAGGTGATAGTGCATAACACCCTTAGGTTATAGTTGGGCTAGCTTGTTTTTAGGGCCTTAATCACACGTGCTAGCTGAAGCTGTAACAAGAACTTTGTAAAACTACTTTTGGTAGTGTTCATTAATAAATCGTTGATGGAGTTGATTGTGTGCCAAACTGTAAGCACAACTACCCTTCTTATGTAAAGCATGCTTTCCACTTGTATGATGATAGCCATTTTCCAATTTAGTACTTTAAGGGTTCAACAATAAGAGTGACATACTATTTTGCAGCCTGCTTCAACCAAAATATTGGTAGCTTCTTCCTTATTCACCCTTAGTATACTTAGTAAAACATGGACTTAAAAGAAGAATTCACATAAACTTTGTTGGAAATTAATGGATAGTAGTCTAGACATATATATGCCAAAATGAATAGCACTGGAGGGATGGAATTATGAGGTATTGATGTCCAAAGAAGGAATGTTTTCTCCTCATGTTGCATAAGTAAGTATTGTGGTTTTCAAACAATTGATCCAACATAAAATTTCAATAGTGGTATACTTTGAAAATCCTACCCTTTCCTTTCAGTTATAGAAATTGTCCTGATAATTCTATACATCCTTTCTCACCTTAGTGGTGCCATAGGCTAGCTAGGGTGTGGAATGGACATTGTAGTATGAATGAAAAATTATTCCATGAAATTTTTAGGTATACATTTCCTTTGTCTATCCTCTATATTTCCTCATTTCCAGCATATCCTTGCACCTTAGATATGCAAACTCAGGATTGCATTATTCATTTTTGCCAAAACCTGCAAACCCTAATTTCCCTATTGTTTGTCTATTGTTATCTTTGATATACCTCTCAAAGTTTGGCTGTAACCCTAAACAATGGAAGTTTTCCATTCCATTCATGAAGAATTCCATTCAATTGAACCCTAAACATGAACAATTCCATTCAATTCAACCCTAAACGATGGATCCAGATGCAATTGATACAACCTCAAAACCATAATGGCTATCAGGACAAGATTTAGATGGGAGTTTGTTGTGACGAGTTGTAAGTTTTTCTAAGTTATATGTAAGCCTACGTGTGTAGAGTAAGGAGAGAGGAGTGGCCAATAAAATGAATAATCAGACCAATGTAGACTGGAGAACTGACCTAGAAGTTGTGTGATCAGGTCGGTGTAGTGTTAGAAGCTCTCAGAATGTGAACTCGTCTAAAGAGGTTGGAGAAAGTAATGCATTTCATCGGATATCTGACATATATGCTATACTACCGACATCATAAATTTGTTTATATGACTTTAGCCATGTCTACAGGGAGCACAATATGAGTGCAGACTGTTTATCCAACGAAGCATTGAATATGAAGGTTGGACTCCTCTCCTTCTCGTAACTTTTAGAAGGAGAAATCATTGAGTAAGGCATGATACAGTTAATTTAAGAGCCTTTTGATTTGTGCAGAATAGTATTTTTTGGTTCTTTCTACTATGGGATACATTAGCATCTTTCTTGTTTTAGCTGGGGATATAGAGTTTGTTTTCATCCCCTTAGGGGTGTGTTTTCTCCACTCTTGATGCCTCCTTGGATAAGCTGTTTGGGATCCTTATGTTCTCCGTGTGGTATTGCTACTTCAGTCATCTTGGGATTGTGGGTTCTGTCCCTCTCGACGAGGTTTTTTTGATACTTATGATCTCCACTCGTTATGGACTATGTAAAAGTTACCTTTTATTCACTACTGAATATCAAGTTGGAACACCTCTTTTTCTTCTGAAAAAAAAGATACAGAATATTTGCAAATTCTTTTATCACATATATTGAGATCGGTAAACTGGGTCTTTTATATTTTTGGGTGAGGAAACAAACTAAATTAAATTAGGTACACCAATCGATATTGTAAAAAACATAGTTTGTATTTTGAGATTAATTGGTTGAAGCATTTATTATGGAACGACTTGATATCTATATCGTCTTAAAGGACTATGTGTTGAATTGTTATACTAGGGATTTATTGATATTATTCAGGATAATGATATCAACATTATGTCATGCTTATAAGTCTTTCCAAGTTTTTTGCTGGTATTTTGCTATGTTTTTGCCAATTTTTTTTCCAGCCATGGTGCAGGTAGAACCAAACAGGTATTTGTCAGACACGTCTTCCTCCAACGAGGGGAGTTTGGGAATGCTAGAGGAAAGTGAGACATCTAGCAGGTCTACAAAGGCTAAATCAACTAGATGTCATAAGATCAGAAGAAAATTCAATAAACACATGGGATTTTTTCTCAAAGGAGGGGGATCATGTTCCTATGATGATGAGACAGTGGGAGACATTGAGGTGCCCTTAAGGTACAAACAACTAGTGAAACAATGGGTTCCTAGGGATCTTCCTCAAGTAAACACTATTTTTTGTGTGAATGAGAGGATATATAGAATTACACTGTCGTCATTACATGGATTGGGGTGGTTTTGCATGGATGGCATAAAGGTTGGATACAAAAGATGTACAAAATTGATGGAGTATGTTGGACCCTCTTACAACTACAGTGATTGGATGCGCCTGGTCCAATATACATTAAGTATGCGTATATATGGGTTGTCAGCTAATTATATAAAACTGAAAGACAAAGCTCAAAATAAAGGAGCAACGTTGTACATGGACATAAGGCCAAAAACAACTGGTAATATTGTGGGGTTTATAAACAATACAAAACCGGGGTCTACACTTAAGCAACCCAACTGCATATTCGAGTCACGTGAAGGAAACTGTGTCTTTGTATGTGCCATTAAATCAATAGCTGCTGGCGAAGAAATGTTTATTAATTACAATTTGAATTGTGTAGATACAAACACGGTTAGTATGGTTGTGGTACATCCAACAATTTACCCAACCTTTTATTAATTATTTTAACATTTATAGGATTTTTTGTTAGCATATAATTATAATTTTCTAATAAATTTCTTATGTTGACTTCGCAGGGAGGTGATGGGGGGCTCATCACCCCAGCAGAAGGTGAGAGGAGTACACGACTCGCGAGTAAACAGGTATACATCAAAATGTTATGTTTTAAAATTGTTTTAGTGAATATTATGGTTTTGTTAGGTAATTTTTAGTATGTTTTTGATGCATGGTTTTCTCAAGGGAACATGCCTCTCTGTATATGTTAGTAGACCTGAATCAGGGCGGTAGGTATATGTTGGAGGAGCAAGTCGGTAAGCCGACTTGAATGATAGTTGACTTAGTCAATCAGCCGACTAATTATAGGTTAGGTCGGCCACATAAGGTCGTGTTGGTTCACCGAACTGACAGGTAGTTATTTGTAACTGTTTGTAAGTCATATATATTAGGATGTTGAGCCAGATGAGAACTTGATTCAGTTCTCTGTATTGTATGGACCCTTTCATTATAATATAATCTGTTATTTCGCTTACTTGTTCTTGTCTCTTGTCTCTATTATGTATGTATGTTATTAATGTGTATTATTGGTAACCCTATGTGATCTGTGAGATTACAACATTGGTTCTGTTTCTAGTAGTACACGTCTGAGATGTATACAAGCAGATGATATCAAAACAAGAGATTAAGGACTGGTGGGAGCATAAAATAGCAAACTACTTGCAAAATTACGCACGAAGAAACAGATTAACGACTGCTCAAGCAAAAGAAAGGTTCTTTACTGAGACTCATGAGAAGTTTGTAGAATTAGTGCCCTAGCTTTTGAATAAACTCCTGGATGAAAAATCCGGAAGCGATTAAAGACCAACAGCTGCTAGACAAACTGATTCAAGGGGGAAGAACAAACCTGTCGGAGTGGTTCGAAAAGATCACCGATGAATTCCGTGAGGAGTAAGCCGTAGAGGAAAGAACTTCGGTGGAAACCATCAAGAAGAAATTCTACACAGACCTCATCTAACAATTCTTGTGTTCCTTACCGACCTTGTTGTTCAAATTCCTGATCGAGAAAGGAGTGGGTCATATCGTTGAACCTCATCCATTACTATGCGAACCGCCACAAAATACTAACTGGGCAGAGAAACAAAAGAAGTGGGAGAAATTCATTGCCGAAAGGGAGTGGGAATACTTAAGCAAGTGAATAGAACTATCCGGTCTTTCTAAAGCATTGGGTAGGCAATGGGAGGGTAGCTGGTCGTATGTCGGGGTAAAGTGGAGAGGATTCTAGTCGACTAAAGAGATGCCATTCACCAGTAATGAAAAGTCGACCTAAAAGGGAAATCGAAAGGACAGTGGCACATAAAGGTACGATGGACTTTCAGAAAATAGAGAGGGAGAAGAGGCTGCAAAGAAGGGAAGAGAGAAGAGAAAGATCCATAGCGTTGCAAAGATGAATGAGCTCTAGGGTGATAGACCAAGAGAGAAATCCGCTAGAGTCGGGTCATGACCGACATGAAGAAGGCGTGGAAAAAGAAGCATCCCCTATGGAAGAATATTTGTGGATAGAGCAGCGAGAAGCTCTCCAATTAGAAGTTCCCCAGGAGGTAAGACCTCTATCTCCGACGAATTCGAGTACCAGGATACAAACCATTGTCGAAGAGGACCTCAAACTAAGAGCTGGTGACTTTAGTATTTGGAGCCGACTAGGAGACGAGAGAAATGATGATAATCAACTACTTATCCGTCGACCAGAAGAAGGAAATTGGGTCACGCTTCAAGCGTTACCCTCCAACCGAAGTATCCACTTACTTTACCCGACACACGAAGGAGCACCCCCCATGCCAAATATAGTTTTGGAAGATACAGAAAATTTGGAGCTACAGACAAATAATTGCAGTTGGACATTGACAGGAGAAGTTGACCCCGACCGACTGCTTGTCGAAGAAGAAATGACAACTAAGATGACCAATGAAAACGAGAGTTCTGTCGACAATAGTTCTGCACAGAAGAATAAATAAAATACCCCACTATCCCCACCACCACCCCCACCACCGCCACCTCCTAAGGGAGACAGTGATAGTGACTCCAACATGGGTCATGGGTCAGCGCACATCCCTCTATATGAGGGCGACAAGGACCCCATATGACATTGGTTTGTCTGTGAGTTGACTTGGGAGGCAAACCAAGTTACAGATGAAGACAGACATATGGCGCAGTTCGCTGGTGTCTTGAGGAAAAGGGCTTTAACATGGTATATGACCTTTTCTGAGAGAACCCCCCGAGCAACTAAAGCTGAAGTCAAAGTACAATTTCTATCGTTCTTTAAAACTCTAGATGCAAAACATCTGGCAGCAAAGAAATTAAAGACAACATCACAAAATCTAGAGAAACTATCCGCGACTACGACAAACACTGGAAATACCTTCTCAGCCAGTTGGATTATGTCATTGATGAGCAACTATTAATCCAGTGGTTTTTTGCAGGTCTGTCATAGAAAATTCGTTAACAAATCAGTTTGGAGACATTCAAAACCTATGGAGATGCGCTTACGAAATATCTACAAGTAGAAATGGATGAAGACATTCCAGCATATTCCACGGATCACAAACTGGAGGAACAACTTGAGATCATGTAGAAATCTCTAAAAGAGCTAAACCTTAAGAGTCAGGATATTTGGTGCACGAAATTCTCGATGGCCGGACATTCAAAGGGCAACTGTCGACAGGATATTAGCCGATAAGATGTTCGATTTGTGCAAAAAAAATGTTTCTGCGACATCTGCGAGGAGCATGGAGAGCATACCATAAAAGATTTCCCATTCAACATGAAGAATGGCAAAGCATCATGGTGTGCAATCTGTGAAACTAAAAATCATAAGACCTCCGACTGCCACTTGAATCGAAAGAATCGACAAAATTATTGGGGGAGAAAAATGAAAGCCTTGATATCCTTGGACAAAGAAAGAATAAAATTAAAGGGGAATGGACAAAAAGTCATAGTACCTACTCATCCATCCCAAGGAGAACCTTGGACAGAACCAATTGATGAAGAAGTTGACATCCAACAACTATATCAGATACAGAATAATGAAGATTACACAGAACCTAATACATATGGTGAACTTTACTTAGGAAACCAAGACTCAGTAGGATATAATTCAAAAGCAGAACTATATGATTGGGAGGTTGAAAACTATGAAACAAAAGCAAGAGGATGCTGGACCATTCAAAAAGTACAGAAGAAACCAGTTAGACAATGCTTTGTGGTGTCCAGCATCCCAAAAATATTTGAGAAGAAAATTAGGGAATATCCTACCTTGCAACCAAAAAATATAAATACTACAAAAATCCCAAGGTATAAAGAAAGAGAATCACCAATTATGCATGTAGAGCAAGTATCTAGGAGCATCGGTGAACATGGCCAACTACAAAGTTTAGTAGAAACTTTTACAGGACAAGCTGCTAGATGGTGGGATACCCATCAGTCAAGACTGCAGACATGGACAACAGCTTCAACTTATTTTGTAGAAATATTTGGAGGAAAGAAGTTAACCAACCAGGCTTAGATACCTATGTTTACCCAAGGACAGGATCCAGAAAACCATATAACGACATGTGAAAAAAAATGGAGAAGACTTCGATATAAAGATGAACGTACATGGCCACACTTATTTCCATCAACACTCACCGACTTACCAAACAAATGGTATAAGATGGAAGAAGCTCGGGGTGAAACATTTCTATGGCATGAACTTAAAGAGAATTTTATCAAAGAATTCAACTTTGAACCCCAAAATGAGAAATTGGTTGAAACCGCAAAACATATCAAAGCATTTGTACAACCGATAGAAAACAAAACCCTAAGGGACAACCCATCGACAATAAACTGTAACAATATACAAACTGGTACAATACCACAGTCAACAAGACTACAGTTGGAAAATGAAAATTCAGAAGGGAAAAGCTTTAGATGGAAATCAAACCATGTCGAAACGACCAAACCTATTCGCATAGTACTCAAAGTTGAAACAACCGACAAAGAGGATACCGACCGAATGACTGCAACAGACTTCCCTGCCACATTCTCATAGTTTAAGGAAGGAAGTCAACTAATCAATGAAGCTAAAGCACCGGAATGCCTAGATGCTAAAGTCAAAACTAGAGAATTCGACATATCAAATGATGATCGACCAAAAATAGCAAAAATTGGAGACTACTAGTCTGAAGCACAAACAACAGAGATCACAAACCTACTGAAAGAATTTCAGGATGTATTTGCTAGAGACTATAAGGATCTTAAAGGTCTAGTACATGAAATGGGCAAAATGAAGATCGACATTAAACCTGATGTTCGACCGGTCAAGAAAAGACCATATAAACTAGCTCATAAATACAAAGAGATAGTCAAGAAAGAGATTGATAACATGCTTGCAGCAGGAATCATCTACCCTATTGACCAATCAGAATGGGCAAGTCCAATGGTGGTTCAACCAAAGAAACATGATCCAACCAAGCTAAGGATATGTGTCGACTTTAGAGAACTCAATAAAGTTACATTAATAGACCCATTTCCAACTCCTTATGTAGATGAAATCTTAAATGAGGTAGCAGGACATGAATGCTATTCGTTTACAGATGGATTCTCAAGTTATAATCAAGTACCAATAGCTAAAGAAGATCAGAAAAAGACAACATTCGTATGTGAATTTGGCTCATTTGCTTACAGGGTTATGACTTTTGGACTTAAAAATGCACCTGCAGTCTTTTCAAGGATTGTGGTTAAAACATTTCAGGAGTACATTTACAAAACAATGGCAGTGGATTTCGACGATTGGACAATATATTCTACACTAAAGGACCATTGTAAATGGCTAAGACTTATGCTGGAACGATGTCGACAGATCCAACTATCACTAAACATCAAGAAGTGCATATTTCTAACTCCTATAGGAATACTATTAGGACAGATTGTCTGTAAAGAAGGTATTAAAGTCGACTTCGCAAAAATAAAAGTCATCCTCGACTTAAAACCTCCGACGAATCCAAAACAAGTCAAGGTACTACTTGGTCATACATGATACTATAGAAAATTCATAAGACATTATTTAGACATGACATACCCATTGGAAGAATTGATAATAGATGACCAGGAATTTAATTGGACAGAGGAGTGTAACATATCATTCAAAAAACGAAAAAGAAAGCTAGTCGAAGCACCCATCCTAAGGTTTCCAAATTGGTCGATCAAATTCCATGTTCACATCGATGCATCAGGCCTAGCAATAGGAGCAATCCTAACTCAGCCAAGAGATGATGGAATGGACTATACTATAGTTTACAGTTGCATGAAACTAAACAAAGCTGAAAGTAACTATTCGAAAACCGAAAGAGAAGCATTAGGAATGGTCTTTGCACTGCAAAAATATCGACACTATCTACTAGCTAATCCATTTATCTTTTACACTAACCATCAAGCACTAAAATACCTCGTAAATAAGCCTCTACACCATGGAAGAATTTGTCTATGGCTACTTCTATTCCAAGAATTTGAATTTGAAGTCATTGTCAGACTAGGTAAGCTAAATGTCGGTCCCGAGCACTTATCCCGAATCGACACAGGGGAGGAATCGATAGGAGTCGAAGATGACTTATTGGATGCACATTTATTTTGAATAGAAGCAGTCCCGATAGAGTTAGAGGAAATAGCTCAGTTTTTAGAAAATGGACAAGTAACAGAAGGTATGAGTACGAAGAAGAAACAGATCTTAGCCATGAAAGCCACACCTTATAGTCTCATAAATAGATTCATATATAAAATGGGTTTAGACGACATCCTCAGAAGGTGCGTACTGGAACATGAAAGAAATAATATTATGTATGAAGCACATTACATACCTGTAGGAGGACATTTCCAAGCAGATACAACTACAAAGAAAATTCAACAATCAGGGTTGTGGTGGCCGACACTTCACAAAGATTGCAAAAATTTTGTAAGCCAATGTGACAGATGTTAACGGTTGGGTCGACTCCTGCCTAGTACAGAAATGCCCCTGATATCAGTAAACCCAATTTTGACAGTTGAAATTTGGGCCATCGACTTTATAGGACCATTTCCTATACCAACAAAAAGAACAGCTGCAAGGTACATAATAACTGTAGTCGAATACGTAACCAAATGGGTAGAGGCAGAACCAGTCGACACATGTTCCAGCGAGATAGCTGCTAAGTTTATCTATGATAATATCATTACCAGATTTGGATGTCCATTAACCCTAATCAGGGACTAGGGAACACACTTCATAAATGAAACTATTAAAACACTAATAGACCAGTTCCAAATCGACCACCGATGGAGCACAACTTACCACCCTCAGTCGAATGGAGCAATTGAAGCATTTAACAAAACATTAACAAAAGGATTAACAAAAATATGTAACATCGACAAAGACGACTGGGATGAAAAGATACCTGCAGTACTATGGGCATACATAACAACATATAAGCATTCAACTGACCAAACACCGTTTCGACTAGTTTATGGACAGGAAGCAGTAGTTCCTCTACACTTTCGATAACAGACACCTATTATCGCAGAAATTTTGCATGTCGATATCCAACAAGGAAGAAAGGATCGACTATTGCAACTAAGTAAGCTTGAAGAACACCGACTAATCCATTACAACATCAGGAAATCCATAAACAACAACAGAAGGCATGGCACGACTGAAACATGAAAAACAAAAACTGTCGGTAGGAGACCTTGCCTTACTATACAATAGTTGGGTAAAAGGAAAACCCAAAAAGCTCCATACAGAATGGATGGGACCCTATGTTGTCAAAGAGGTACATGCCAACGGATCAGTCCGACTAAGGATGTTACAAGGCATAGTATTTCAGAAACTTGTTAATGGCACCCGACTAAAGCGGTACAGAAACTAAACCAGTTCAAAAAAAAAAAAACAACCATAACGGTTAAACAAAAGCTATAAAAATCTGAAAATCCAAAAACTAAAACAAGATCGAAAAACATAAAACAGTATGACAGGAAATCACCACTATGACAACCGACATCACGCCCATCGACATAACACCATCGACCGCTCACATAATCAACATTGACGAACAACCTTGGAAGTCCCATCCCACCTTCATGACTACGGTCGACAAAATCAAATCACCATTAAGGCAAACTCAAGTGTTCATGCTAGACCATCACATCTGCCATTAATACACCCATCGACGAAAACATCAAACACATCAACTATAAATACTGAACCGCCAAAGGACCATTTACAGCATTCCGAACAGAGAGAGCAACTTAGCAACCAGACAACTGAAAACCAAGAATACTGAAGCAAAATCGACCAACAGACTGACAAGATGGCACCTAAACAAACTAGAGCTGCAGCCAAGGCTAAAGAACTACAGACCGTGGAGACACCATTGATGAGGACACTGAAATTCATCAAGAATGCTAAGGTTCAGGAAGGCTCATGGGTGAAACTATGGGCTGAGATTAAAGAGTGAGCTTAGGTTGACAAAAGGCCTACACAAGCTACAGAGAAAATCAACCACAGTACCATCATAAAGTACATCAATGCGTCGATCATGGCCAGTTTTGGAGGCACGAAGGAAACAACGGTGAAATTTATCATAAGCTGGTATCATAACGGTAGATTTTACTTTGACCGACCGGTTGAAATCTCTGGGGAAGTAATTTCCAAATTGACTGGCTTATCAAACCAAGGTGAACCAGTACCAGTTGGAATCAAGGAAGGGTTGGTAGAAGAGCTAACAGAATGAACATCAGGAAAAAACTCCAAAGGGCTAATGATTAGCCAAATACAAACTCGGACATCGCAAATAGTGGCCAAAATCATAGCCACTGCACTTACACCGACAGGTCGAGGAAGCAACCTCAAACTAGATATGTTGGAGGTAGTGGATACCATTTGCCACATAGGAAAGATATACAGATGGGCTGAGTATGTCATCGACATGCTCAAAGGCATCTGCGAAAAATGTCAGGAGTCGGGAGGAATTATCAGGTTTCCATCCCTAATGTTATGGATAGTAATGTACTCCTTGTGCCCTGTCGGGGATAAGCAATTTCAAGAACTGAAAAAATTTCATATGTGAAGATTCAAACTGTTCTCCCAAAATGGAACATTGAAAGAACTTGCAAACGGAAAAGTGCTGTTCGAAAACTGGTTCCAACAACTGAAAGTCCGCACGACCAGATGGAGGGTGTTGGAGACATTTACCACCATACACACTCTTTTTGGTCAAATTGGCCTAGTTAAACCACTATCCAAAGTATAATTGACATTAATTGACATCAGTGGAACATTAATTTCCATCATCCAGTCACACCCATGCCTTCCTACAGTCAAGGAGGCTAATTGGAGCACTTCGAGGGTGATCTGAGTGATATTAATGCAACTAATTGCTAACTGGTGGTTATAATCAGTTCAACCAGTCAGTTAAGGAGCCTCCTCTCATTAAATATATTATTTAATGATTATTTATTATTATTTAATGATCTGGAGTCAACAGGGCGCCTCCACCAACTTCTGATGATCAGTTCAGCTTCAGTTAACCTCATCGGTGTTCATTGAAGTCATGGAGCACTAGCACTTGATGGTTGGTTGCTATGACATGTGTTTGATCTCCTTCAATTGAGATTCAATCATTTATTGCACTCCGACTTCAGTTAGGGTTTGGTGAGTCAATTAGGGTTTTGGTCAAGTGGTTAACTGAGTGTGATTGAATGGCTAAGAGTCAGTTAAGCTAGACTCACTCACTGAATTCGAATTGTCTGCTTAGGTATTCGAATTCTTCATTGATTCAATCTATTGATTGACATTGTTATTGTAACTATTCATTGTTTATTGAATATACACAGAGGAAACCATTCCGGTTCCGATTAACACCAATTCATGAGTATTTGTTAATTATTCCTTGATGATTTTGATTCCTAGTTCCTAGATCATGTGCAAGAAATAATATGGTATCAGAGCATACGATGGGACAAAGATCTATCTCTTAAAAACAATCTTTTTGACAGATTTCTGCATGAAATTTGAGCAATAGCTCAAAAATCCAGCACTGCACCAGAAGCCAAGGCTTACCACTCAATATCCCAAGTAAAGAACTTGTTGATCAAGCTTGCTTGATTGACTATGCTGGGTGTGATGAAAGCCTAGAATGTGCAGGCTGTCAGACCTTATGGTGCCCCTTTTGTTTTGATTTGCAGGTCTTAACAGGTACAACTTCGAATGGACTCATCAATCCCTCTTCTCACCCCATTCACAAGTTATTCGGAATGGAAGTTGAAGATGATTGCATCTCTGAAGAGACGAGGTCTCTATGAGGTGTCTATTGGACTTGGAAAAGAGTTTTATGAGAATGAGAATGACTGGCTAAATAACGGTGATAGAGCTTTTGGAGCAATATGTCTGGCCCTTTCTCCTAGCTTGTACTACCTTATTCTTGGTTCTGCTGAATACTGAAAGGAAGTCTGGACAATATTGGACAGAACCTTTGGAAAGCACAATGAGGATCATAATAGTACTTTGGATATCACAGCCAGCACCACAAGAGTTCTTCACTCAAAATACTCAGCCTCTACTCTCTCTGATGAAGTTGTTCAAGATGAAGATGAAGCAGAATCTTCTACACAATCAATTTGAATTGAATAAAGTCTTCATGTAGTGACTCCTTCTCCTGATGCTCCAGAAGTTCATGAGATCTCTGATATCTAATATCCTCATATTGATAAAACAGAAGAAGACATTTGAATCTCTGATATTGAAGAAAAATACTGCTACACTTCCATGCAAACATTCACCGGTGATTTTCCTTTGAATTCTGTGCAAAATTTACCAGTAATTGCTTCCGAAAGTGAAGAGAAATTTGATTTTTCTCCCTCTAATGTTGCTGCTGGTGTTCAAATATGTAAAAAATTGGATTATTTGGAAGAAATATCAGATTATAAGAGTGACACATTCGCTCCCCATCATCTAGATCTTCCAGCAAAATCCTGCAGGATTGCATGCACCAAAATTCAGAATTTTGAAGAAGAAGAAAACTGTGCATCTACTGTCTCGGTTGACCATAATTTTGGATCTGATATGAACCTTATTGGATCTGATATGATCTTATTTGGATGTGATTTGATATTCCTTGGCTCAAAATTTCAGGTTCATAAACCTTCAGTACTGCTTGTAGCTGTTCTCATCAATGGTGTGAAGAAACAAGTACCACAAGTCTCTTACAAAACTGCTGCTGGGGATTTGATTTCATGTCATAGTTTTGGATCTATTGTGAACTTATTTAGATCTGATTTACATTCTGATCTGATATTATTTTTTTCATATTTTAAAATCCAAGAGCTTTCAGCCATGCTTGTAGCTACTCTCACCAATTCCGGTGTGAAAAATCAAGTACCGCAGTTCTTCTTCAATTTTGCTGATGGGGATTCGGTGTTAGTTTCCTCTTATGAGGTTGATGATATTTTATTTTGTGAATGATTAGATATTTCTGAAGCTTTATCAAATTATGGAGCTCAAGCATTCGCTCTCCAGAGTCCCAGGGATTCTCTACCTTTGGTCACAAGCTCATCTCCTCACAGAACTAGTAAAGAGGAAGACATTCTGCATCCGCTTAGACACTTGCTCCTAAAAATTGGGGCTGATTTTACCACTCATGGTTTTCTGTTCAAGGCTGCAACATATCAGTTTCTTGAGTGTTCCACACATGGTTTGAATCCTCAAGAACCTTTGCTCTCTCTTCAGATGATTTCAGTTGCTCTACATGGGTCCAGTTTTCACCGTGCAGCTGTTTATATTTCTGATTTAGTTGGGTGCATTGTTCTTCTTCCAAAGTGGAAGATTCCTCCAGACATATTCATTTAGTTTGGATTCATAGGTTCACATGCACAGTCTCAGGATACTACTGCATAGAAGAACCAATTCTTGATTTACTGCTTAGTTTGAGGGGGGTTATTTTTCCCATGAGGTTTTCCCCGTTTCCTTAGTTATATTAAGCAGTTACTTTATTATATAGGGTGACCTATGGCCTTTGTTTCCGGGGCCCTAGCATTTTTATGCATCTATGTTTTCTAACTCTTCTTGATTATAGCTTAAGGGGGGGTGTTGGAGACATTTACCACCATACACACTCTTTTTGGTCAAATTGGCCTAGTTAAACCACTATCCTAAGTATAATTGACATTAATTGACATCAGTGGAGCATTAATTGCCATCATATAGTCATACCCATGCCTTCCTACAGTCAAGGAGGCTAACTTATCCTTCTCCTATAGTCAAGGAGGCTAACTGGAGCACTCCAAGGGTGATCTGAGTGATATTAATGCACCTAATTGCTAATTGGTGGTTATAATCAGTTCAACCAATCGGTTAAGGCGCCTCCTCTCATTAAATATATTATTTATTATTATTTAATGATCTGGAGTCAATAGGGCGCCTCCACCAAATTCTAATGATCTGTTCAGCTTCAGTTAACCTCATCGGTGTTCATTGAAGTCATGGAGCACTAGCACTTGATGGTTGGTTTCTATGACATGTGTTTGATCTAATTCAGTTGAGATTCAGTCATTTATTGCACTCTGACTTCAGTTAGGGTTTGGTGAGTCAATTAGAGTTTTGGTCAAGTGGTTAACTGAGTGTGATTGAATGGCTAAGAGTCAGTTAAGCTAGACTTACTCACTGAATTCGAATTGTCTCCTTAGGTATTCGAATTCTTCATTGATTCAAGCTATTGCTTGACATTGTTATTGTAACTATTCATTGTTTATTGAATATACACAGAGGAAACCATTTCGGTTCCGATTAACACCAATTCATGAGTATTTGTTAATTATTCTTTGATGATTTGATTCCTAGTTCCTAGATCATGTGCAAGAATTAATAGAGGGTGCCCCTGAACATATGACGAAGTCTGCCCAAAAATGCCCACATCCAGTTAGAACTCGACCATACCGCGGTATGGTACATGTAAGGCGCCAAGGCAAAGGCGAGATGTCTCGACTATTACCCAACAATTGAAGGGATTTTTTGAGAGCTATCTCGACAGGCAGGTTCAAAACTATCGATACCAACAAGGGCAAAAGAAATAAATTTCTCGATAGAAGACCCACTGACAGACCATGAGAAGGAGGAAGATTACGAGCTCAACCTATACATCAGCACATTTGTGTTGAAGGAGATGCCGGTCAAAGGCACTGACCGACTATAAATAGTAATCAAACCTCCGACAGCACAAAGGGAAGAGACACAGACATAACAACAGAGATCCAGAGTATGCTGTCACCAAAGAAAACATAACCAAATTGTCGAAGGAGATAGCAGCCTCAAGAAAAAGGAAGAAAACACAGGAATAGGAGCAAGGGAAAGGTAAGTGCAAGCTTATCAGTCCAGAGTCCTCAGAAGACGAGGAAGAACTGGCAGCCATAGCATGCAACATTATAGAATATGCTGCAGCAAACAAAGTGCTGGTGGAAACATAGTTCCAAAGATTTGTCGAAGTAGGGACACAACAAGTTCAACCAAAGAGGGCGAAAAGCACAAACACTTCGATGGCTGAAAATTTCATGGATCTTTTGTTTA
Source organism: Pseudotsuga menziesii (assembly GCA_001517045.1). Taxonomy (NCBI): domain Eukaryota; kingdom Viridiplantae; phylum Streptophyta; class Pinopsida; order Pinales; family Pinaceae; genus Pseudotsuga; species Pseudotsuga menziesii. Next base: position 51,791 of record LPNX010378698.1, on the reverse strand, counting down.
CACCTCCAACCCCGTCTCCGACCAAAATCACACAAGAGCTAATTACAGAACAACCTTCCATAAGACCACTCGACATATGCAAGAATGCTATGCCAGAGACCATGAAGGAAAAGTTCGACCGCGACAGAGATCTCCAGGCATACATTGAAAAATTGCACGAGTTACTCACGTCGGTTCAAAAGCTCACCACCTTAGCCCCTTTGTTTGAAGGTGGTGGATCCAAATTGACCGCTCCCCAACCTGGCCAAGTAATCCAGAGGCCGAGGACTTTTGCAATTGTGAGTTCGACATTTGAGAGAAACCCTGACAAATAAGCTGAAGTTGTCGCAAATTGGACCACATCTATCATTTCGATCGACCCCGAACCCAACCTACCAGCCAATGAACCGACCAGAGATGAGGAAGGAGAGGACATGGACGACATAAGCCAAGAAATCGAGGAACTGTTCTCTGACCTCTAGGAAAAATCACCTCCACAAATCCACGACCCCTCACCCAACCATATCTCCACTAATCCAATCACACCAGACCATTCACCAACACCACCACCACTGCTTCACCACCAGAGTCTCTAATTCAACCAGTTGCACCCGGACCACCTCCACCACAACCATTAGCACCAATCGCAACCGCATCTAGACCCTCTGAATCCAACCAACCAGATGCACAACCAACTGCAGCATTTATCCAGCCAGCCCAACCAGAAATACCATCGACCACTGTTAGCCAGCAACCAGACAGTCCAATTTTGACTGTTGCAGGTACACAGGTGCCAACGCAAGCAGAGCAGCAAAAGCACAAAAGAAAGAAATACAAAAAGAAGAAGGATCATTAAAGCCAGATGACAATGGTCCACCTCAGTCAACTTGGTTCGACCACTACTTTCGATCCAATGAAACTGAAGGATGGAGAATTAGGGCAACTCTTGGAATCATTGGCAATCGAAGCAAAAACAAGGAGCCAGAACAAACGTAGGGAGCTCGATGAGAACGAAAAAGAACAAGTCGAGTTCCTTAACAAATGTAGAAACTTGGTGCAATCTGTGATACCAGGTCCGACTGAGGTTGACACCGACAAACCATTAGAAAAGGCTTATCAGTTACTTAAGAGCGTGGTGTCGACGCTACAGGCAGAAATGAAGGATACAAAAAAAGAGCAGAAATAAGAAATAGTTCGACTGCTGACACAACAGCACACAGCTTTTGCAGAAGCATACAAGGTACTACGAGATCACATGGAGGACTCTATCATTACAGAAGAAGTACTGAGAGATTGGCTTGCATATTATGGGCAAGTCTATCAGCAAGTTCGACAAACCCGACAAGAAATCCAAGTGCTCGAAAAGAGAAAAAGCACAAAGGTAGAACTCAGGAGCACAATTGAAAATCAAATAGTGCTCGAAACAACCAAATTACAGAAGCACGAGCAACAAGCACACCAGTGGGTGCAACAAGCAATTCCAAATCTAGAAAAATTAGACATCATCTGCTCGCAGATGAGATGACTTTTTGAGACAGAAGAGGAAAATGACCAGTTTATGGGTCCCGACATGGAGAAGATAGCAGAATTTTCCATTCAAGAAAATATGTCGATATTATCAAGTCTGACTACATTAAGAATCGACATCCAAAAAATACTCCAAAGTTGGACATCATTTCAACATCAGCTGCCAGTGACAGCTGAAGCAATTGTCGAAGTCTGTGTGCAGAAAAGACCAGCAATCAGACTTCACAGCCCATGAAGACCAAGCATAGAAATAACCACCTAAGGACAGGCAAAGAGAATTTTTTGTACCTCCCTATTTCTTCGGCACGAAGAAACGTTTTGTTTGTGGGGGAGATGTTGGAGGAGCAAGTCAATAAGCCGACTTGAACGATAACCGGCTAATTAGAGGTTAGGTTAGCCACATAAGGTCGTGTCAATTCACTGAACCGACAGGTAGTTATTTGTAACTGTTTGTAATCGTATATATTAGGCTGTTGAGCCAGATGAGAACTTGGTTCAGTTCTATGTATTGTATGGACCCTTTCATTATAATATAATCTGTTATTTTGCTTACTCTTTCTTATCTCTTGTCTCTATTATGTATGTCTATTATTAATGTGTATTATTGGTAACCCTATGTGATCTGTGAGATTACAACAGTATACATTGATATTGCCATTGTAATAAATTTAGGATGGACAAGCATATCTGTTGTTATATATTTTCATCAGTATATTCGGTTCGTTTATATAATCTTATCTATTTCCCATGCAGAGTGTTGATCAGGGAAGCCAACCAGCTATTGATCAGTCGACTGCAACATCGGGGCAATAGGTAAACATGAATGTAATTCTCCATTTGAAATACTTTAAAATCGTACACATGTATATCGTGTAGAATAATGTTTATTTTGTTATGTATTTTTTAGTTTTTATGTTTGCGTTCATGATCATAATGTTTTCTACTTTTTTGGCAGGTTGCTAACCGGGGAAAGTCCCCAACTGTTGATCAGACGACTGGAGCCTCGAGGCAACCTGTAAACCTAAATGTAATTCCATATTCTAAATACTTCAAAATTGTACACATATAAAACATGTAGCATAATGTTTATTTTTGTTATGTATTTGTTAGCATTTACATATTGCGTTCATTGTGATAATGTTCTCTACTTTTTTTGTAGGTGGTTGATCGGGGTAAGTCCTCAGCTGTTGATCAGACCACACCCTCGTCTAGGCATCAAGTAAACCTAGATGTAATCCTATGATCTATTATGATAGACAATTTTTGTTAATATAATTTTTTGCTCACACTATTGATTCAAAGACTAAGCAATGTTTTATATATTTCTGTTGCAGACAGGGGATTCAATTTATGAAATACCATCTCAACACTCTTTACAGTTTGAGGTCTCCCAACTGATGAAAGATAATGAAATTAGTGGGTCTGCAGACCCGTTGAGGGTGCTACAGAAGGCCATGGAAAAAAAAAATGAGGAACTGGTTCGTCTAACTCCACAAACACAAGAGACCGAATCAAATATTCAATTGTTGTTACACATATATCGACAATTGCAAGTAAGTTCCAGAATAATAAAGTAAATTCATTTAGAACTTTATAATATTTAACTTTATATGCTATTGAACTTATAATACAATGGTTTGAATTTACAACAAGTTATGTAGATTTACAGTGGTGGTCAAGGCGTTGTTGGTCCCAGTGACCAAACCACACTATGCACACCACATACTTTTTCCTTATTGTCCAGTGAACAATCGGCAACACGCTCTGCGACACCCCCGAGGCTAGCAGAGGGTGCAGCCGATGTTGACCGACCCACAACAGATGCTGCAGAAGAAGGGGTGGATGCAGGGTTAGATAGAGAGGTGGATGCATTTCCTGGATCTTCTTGTGTCACTAGCACTGGTTCAATAGTGACAACATTTTTGGTGAATGAAGAATTGGTTCCAATAAAGATAGAGAAGATTCCAGGTGATTATATATTGTTCAATTTAGTTTTTATAATTTGTATCTATTATACCGATAATATTTTCTAATGTTAACTAATGATGGCATTAATGTTTTGCAGAAAATGATATATTTTATAAACATCTGAATGATTTTTCCTTGGAGATATTCAGGCCCACCATCTGCACAAGGTGGGACAAGCAGGAAAAATCTTTAAAGGATGAGCTGACTAACCGCTTGGTTGGTCTGTTCAGAAAAGATACCTTCAATACATCGAAGTTCCTACAAAAGGCTAAACAACATCTGAAGATTGTCCGAGACCAGTATAGGGTTCACCTACAAAAGAACCCTAGGTATGAGCGCCCTCCAATGATTCCATCTATGGAGTGGAAAGCCCTGGTGGAAGATGGAAAAGAGAAGGGTCTGAGAAAAGAAGGAAAGATACCACCAGGAACAGGGAGGTATGCAATACATTCCAAAATGTAATGGTAAGCCTTATTATTATTAGTTTTTATATCAAATTTGGAACATCGACTAACGTATTTCAACACTTTATTATGCTCTCGGACACATCTAAGGCGACCAAGGAAAGAATGGAAAAAATTGGTCAACACAAGATTGGGCCTGGTGGTTACTCGAAATTGGTGGCCTGATATGTAAGTATCGAAAACCCGAAACCGCATCCAAATATCATACAGAAAATTATTTTCATTTTGTTCTAGAAAAAAATGTAAAATTAATGACATCATGCAAATATGTAGGTCGACCGGTTCAAAGAATTTCCCATTGCGGAAGACATGAAGCTTGGCTTCAAACAGGGCTTTGACATCGTTGTTGAACACTAGAGAAGCTTGTATGGGCATATTGCACGATCTTCTGTTGATCCATCTGGTGCGCAGGTATATAAAAACTATATAGTTTAACGATAATTTATTAATTCTCATGCAATTTATTTGTTATAAAAAATTAACATAAATGATTTATTCGTTTTTGAGTAGGAAAGTAATGATCCCGTTCATGTCGAGGATGTACACCAACCAGACGAAGATCATGCTTCGATTCCTGGTAATGTATTTATTAATATGCTATTGTTTTGTATAGATAGTTGCAGATGATGAACATTAATTCTAATTCTACACAATTCAACTGCAGAGCATGTAGATGCAGATAACACTGAACAACTTGAGTCTGTACAAGATAATGATGAACATGTTGATGTGCCCATGCTAGGTAAAAAACACCTTCATAATGTTTTTTTAAATGAATTACTTGTATTTAAAAATAGAAATATATTAATGAAATATTTTGACATTATTGCAGAAATTCATCACCCCTCGTCGCAAGTTCAACCTTGCGAGTAGTCTAGTAGGGAGACCGAGGATCAGATTCCGGAAGATGTGCCTCTGACTAAATATTTAAAGAGAAGAAAAGTAAAAAGAAAGTGACTAAAGAAATTTTGAGTAATTCTTATTTATAATAAAAATGTTTACATGGTTTTTTCCTCTGTTTCATGAATGACTGGTTAAATGAATGCTTTAATGAATGGTTTATTGATTTTTTTTATCTGCTATTTACTAAATGAATGGTTTAATGAATGTTTTTTTTCATCCGTTGAATGATTGAATGGTTTAATGAATGATTTAAAGAATGATTTAATGACTGATTTAATGAAAGCTTATTTCAACTATTGAGTGAAATAATTTGCATTAAATTGTTATTTGCAAGTAGATGCAATGGGTTTGGGGAATTGAGAGTGATGTGAGGGGGGGGGGGGGGGGGGGGGCTATAAGAGATTCCACCTTCACGTGGTTGGTCATGTTTAGTAGAGAATATTAAATTATTCTCGAAACAGAGAGGAGCTCAATGAATGGTAAGGAAGAATACATTAAAAACAACTATTTCTATAATTTTAGTGTTTAATTTTCACTATTGCTATTTGAATCCTCCATTGGAATTTGTTATAGATAGCGTAGAGAAACATTTTCATAGTTAAGAGGAAAGAAATGACATTTTGATGTGATCGATGGCCTTATATGCATAGTGTTTTTGGTTCTCCATGTTTTATCAGGTGATCTATTATTAACAATTAATTTACTTGAATAGTTGAATAGTATTGTAATTTACATTGTAATAGTATTGTATTTATTTAGATTGGTTTTGTTATTTTCGTAAACAAACAAAAATTTATTTGATGAGTCCTAACATGAAACTATTGCAACAAGACAAAATTTGAAATATGTTGAATGATGTTTTGAAAGGTAAAGCATAAGAAGATAGTGCGAAGCTCCACAAATCAATGTATAATTATCTTTTCTTTTGTCTGATTGAACTGTGTATTGGGTATTTATGCATGTGCACACATGCACATTTAGTTGATGATGGTGATTACCATACAACATTCAGGCGAACTTTGTTCTATTTGATCTAAAAACTTACCTTAAATAATTTGATTTATTAGGTTGTTTCTATGATTGAATAACTTGGAAAAGAAACTTCTGATCTTTATGAGTTAGTAAGTTGTAGAATCCAGTCTTTTCACAAATATTTTTAAAAATATTCCCAATTCTGAGCACCCATGCAACAGTTTGTGAAAGTTCTGGGCATATTGGGAGCATTTCTAAGCAGCAAAAAATAGTCAAATACCTTGCGAAAGATAAAGATGACATAATCTATTGATTCATTTGATGTCTTGTTATATACCTAGATACACCACTATCATAATCAAAAGAGATAGAGAGAGTTCTTAGAAAAAAATGTGTTTAAACAACCCATTATATTGCTATACAGGATTTCATATTTGTATAAGGACAGAATCACACAAGCTTACTAAGCTGGAAGTAGTTTATGTTTGTAAAAAGGACACTATTGGTTTTAAAAAAATGCATACATTTGGAACACTAGCATTTTATATTCAATATTGGGCAATTTGTTTCCCATCACCTAGAATTTTTCCAGGTTCAATAGTTAGGTTTGTTTCATGTTATTTTAAGGTCAACGCAGGTAGATACATGCCCAAATTTTGCATAGATGCTACCCATGTTTGTATGTGAGGCATATTATTGTTCAATGTTCAGAAGATGGCCAAAAGTGTCATAAAATATAATGAGGTTTATCAATATGAAAAAAAGCTTTTCATTGTTATAGCTTGTTGTTATAAGGACCACAATTTCCCAAAACATAAGGTATAGGTGTTTTCATTGATTTTCATTTTCCAGAGGTTGCATGGAGATACCTAGAACTACACGTGTCCTAGATCGTCATCTGCTTGGATTTCATGAGTAGGTGTGTATCTTCTTCAATAAGGTCTTTAAATAGGACTCATTAATCTAGTATACTACCAAGCATATTCTGTACCACTCAACGGTATCTAATTTCGAAGATAAAAAAAATGTTACATATACTCCTTTATTTGCTTGACCAAATCATTAGTATTACGATCCCCAATACAACATAGCTGCAAAATTTTCTGAAATAGTTCAAATTTCTTCTCCATCGAAGGAACCCATATTAGGAAGGCCAGTGGCACTTTTAGAACCATAAATGAAATCATCCTTGTGGAGATGGAATACCAAAACAAGCATTTAAAAAAAAAATGAGACATTGATTCATACCATTGTCTAGCCACTTTGTCTCTACAACTAATAGTTGTGGTTGATAACGTAACCAAACTGCCACAATTTCCAAGGGATGTGTTACATATCCCTTTTTTCTCATTCAAAATTCCCAGTCTGTTTGTTGATGTTATAGGTCAAGGTAGAAAGAAAATAGGAAAATCAGTACTTGAGATGATAAATAGAGCGAGTTTGGTCGAAAAGGAAACTAGGGAAATACTTGTTTTACACACCAGGTATATATTAGTATGGTGGTAACATGACCAAAACCAGATTTGTTGTTGTCATTGCTACAATAACTAGTCTTGATTCCAAAAGTTAATTGTTTTCATTGTTGTATAGAATATTACTATATGACTCCCAGAATTGCTGCTCATATCTTTTTTTTGTCTTGCTTGATGGTCGTAATGCCTCCCAGAATTTCCTGTTGGTGACTATACCTTAGTTTCATCACCTTCGCTACTCAAAATTAATCCTAATGCATTCAGATTTGCAGGCTATATAATGTTAAACTCAAAAATACTTCCTAATGTGTTGAGCAGACCTATTGACTACCTAGAAATGTGAGTTAACCCTACTTACCACATTTTGACACACATGCCAAAAAGTGGGTAACAAGCAATATGAAGGAAATGGTTTTTGTTGGATGTATTGTAAATTATAGTTTGCTGGATGTGAATCCTTTTACAGTTGATATAACTTCAAAGACTTCCTAGATTGTTGTTTTATGGTGGTTTTAGGGTCATGTATGCCCATAATTTCCCTTTAGGATTTCACGCATAGATCTATCCTCAAATTTAATCCAAATTTCCTTTTTAGGTCTAGCTACACCTTGTTCTACGATGAAAAGTGCCTGGAATCAATAAGATTGGTGTTAATCAACTTTTGTTTACCATATTTTACCCTTGGACTTGCATAGAATGGTAAATTCACCACTTCCAAGTTCTGAAGTCATGCCCAAGTTTACTTGATTTAATGCCCATAAATGAAGATGAGGATGTCACTATTGTTGATCCATAAAATTCCCTTACTTTTGGATTCCATCAACCACACTGAATAACCCTACTGATACATGTGGCATTACCCTGCTTGTTTGCATTATGTAAATATGGAAGATTTAAAATAATGCCTTCAAACAGTGACTAGAACATCAAGATAGGAAACGATACCCAAAAATAAAAATGTTGCAAGAGTTATATCATTTTCTATGGGAAGAAAATTTCCATGGGGAAGGGAAAGATCATACTTAGCATACCGTCACATTAGGACTGTACCATGCAACATTTGTAGGTCACCCCTCTAAATATTGTGATCAAAATCACACATGGACACCCATACAAAATTGGGGGTAAAAGGTCCTATGTTATTTGTCTCAACTGTGATTGGAATACTGTGCCATTCCTAGCATGATCCCAAAAGATTCCTTTAGCTGTGAATAATTTATCACAAACAAATAGCTTGCATTGTTGTATATCTAACTCAAGTTGTGTAGGTTGAACACAACTAGTGATGTAGTGGCTTCCTCTCCACCATATATATCCGGATCCCTCTACTTCAAAACCAATTACTGTTTTATTCATTCACTTGAATGCTTAGCAGTTTAGCACATAAGAGCACTGGACTTCACAATATGATCTCCATTGAAAATTATTTTAATGGTCTGAATAGTTTTTATTGATGAAACTTCCCATAAATAAGTTAACCTAGGGGAAAGGTTGGACCCTTTATAGCTTATCACATATTTTCCTTTTCTAGACCATGATGAAAAATTATAAAACATATCCTTACTTCCTTGGATAATCATTGAAGCCATCATAAGACTATACCAAGATCAAAATTTCATAAATATCTTAGATCCTCTACTCATGAATGTCAAACATGATTAGGAGAATCTAGGCTTTCCTTATAATTTGCAATAGCATCTAAGAGTTTCTTTGGTGTTTTGACTCTTTGAGTTTTTTGTAAGGATGATCTTCTCCATGTGTATTCTTTTATTGGATTTATTATTTTCTTCTTAAGGTACATCACTTTCCTGTTGTACAACCAAGTTTAACTTCTTGAGTTTGAAGCGTCGGTTCTTATTAAGGCCATGTTTTTATATTTAGTATTAAATTTCTCAAATTACTTCTTTGATGTAATCACCAATTTCATTGATCTAATCACTGCTATCTTTGCAAGTACTCTATACTGGTGGATAGATCTTACTAGAACCTTTGTAAGTGTTTCTTTGACCTTTTTCTTTACAGTTCATAGATTGCACATTTTATGCTTACTTTTTTTTGTTGAGTGTGCATCATTATTTCTTAGCACTGACTATTGAGGAGCAATGAGTAGTTTTTCTTTCATTGTGTCATCCTGTGATTTTCATAATAAGTGTCCACTTGGTTAGTAAGAAACGTGCAGTTGTTCATTTCATTTTCATCATATAAATTTAGGTCTATTTAATGAAATGATTGTCTTTGAACAAGTTCTGCTATTGTTTCATTAAAATTTTGCATGTAATTTGGCCTTCGAAAATGATACTATGCCTAATTCCCAGGCCCCACATAGTAGAGCATTATGGTGTGCTCCTCACTAGTTGTACCCCATATATTGTTCATCTCTTACACTCACCAGCTGCTTTTAGTCACATAAGGACCTTAAGAAAATTTCAATTTCATTTTTCCATTCTTGGCCATGTGGTCTTTTCTACCCATATTATATTGATAATTTCAAACTTGAAATAAATGGGTTTTCTCATTGGATATCAATTGGATCATTGGAGATCAATTGGAGTTTCATAGACATAAGGTTTACCTCCAGACTTTCTTCTCCACTTGCTCATGTCCTTCTTATCCAATACATACAAATGATTAAAGGTTGATTGGCATACAATTTTAGCCCTCTTTCTTTTATTTTAGTATATTTCCACTTCGGAAAAAGATAATGCATATCCGACATTTTAGATTTAAGGAGAAATTGAGAATCATTGGCTGCTTATCCTAGTGTTTGGTGTTATCAATCGGGAGAATATATTGAAAGAATTGAATAGCTTAGAAAATATAGCCAAATATTTAACAGGTATAAAAATTGTTATGCTTTTGAAGTGGGAAGTGAGACTAGGTTTTGATATTTGTGATGATAAATGAGGCTTTCATGATTCTATGCTAATTTTTTATTTATAACTATTCACCTTGGTGCTTACTGGAACCACACCTGGCATCTTTAACACATGTTATCGACCATCATGACCATTCATTGTTATAAAAAATGGTTGGTGCCAACCTCCCAAGCCATATATGGAACCTGATAAATGTGAAGTTAGTTTAGAGCCCTGAATCTATCCAACTTAAAATTCAAAGAAAGAAACATAGTGCAGGTCTTTGAAGAGGGAGAATTGATTACAAAGATGCAACAAAAATTATCTTCATTATTACAGGTCTCAGTTATATTACCGATAAGATTCCTGAAAGAGTAACCCAAGGGGCATATGCTAGTACTGAAATGTTCCCAAGGTGTGGTGAATGTTGTTTTATGTTTGTATTATATGATAACTAGGATCTGATTATATCTAGAGACACTGTCCAAAATAGGGAGTGTTATTGAGCTTGTTACTCCACATTTTGCATGGGTGTTCAATCTTCATGTGTGTGATTTTGATCACATTCTTGAGAAGGGTAACATTTTTCATGATTTGATTGTAGTTACTTGGCGTGGGAATAGAATCATGCCCTAAGTTCAAGGTCGCATTCACCCTTGAAGAATCATTGTACTAGAACAACACATTTCTGGGTAGTCTTTATAGAAAAATAAAATAATAAAAGGCTTATGGGAAACATCATTCATAATTTTGAGTAGGTCTAGACACTTTCTAAGAAGGTATTGATACTTTGATGAATGATTGTAATGAGACACTATCCTTTTTTTAAACTAAAATAAGAAAACTCATCCCATAACTTTGCATGTAAGATGTATCATAGGAAATCCTATGCATAAGAAGCAAACCTGGGCATGTTTTGAGGCAAAAAAAATAGTGACAAGAACATGTATAGGAATGAAAACAACCCCAATCCTCAATTTTGGGCATTTTTTGAGGCAAAAAGAAGTGACAAGAACATGTCTAGGCCTGAATAAAAGAGCCAATCCTCAACTTTGGTAATATTTCTGGCCTAAATCAGTAGCAAAAGAACCTCATATGTAGTGTTTTCCAAGTATATGGGATAAACCAACAGTTATGGTCATAAAACCAACTTTTGTAAGGAAGTTATGGGTGCTTCTAGGCACTTCGTATGGTATTTTTCATAGCAGCAACCATAAACCATTAATTATGGGATTGAAACTCAGCCTCAACCAGTAGATCTAGGTAGAATTGTAGACTCTTTCCACAATGAAATCACATCATTTTCAATATGAAGTAATTATGGGGAAGTTTGACATAAATTTGGTCAATTATATGCATTAAATTAGTAAATATGGGAATTTTGTTAATCAAGGTTTGATGCAATTCCCTAAAGTAGCAGAGTTTTGAGGTTTGTTTAGGTTTGGTGCAACATGTCATCCCTTTTAGGGCTATTCCTTAAGCAATGACCAACATGAATGTTGTTTGAGTAATTTTCCCCTCTAGGGGTCACTTTACAGTGTGATCATAATCAATATGTAGAGCATTTATCCGTGTAACATCACATAATCTAGCATGAAATGAAGCTTATGGGATTGGAGCCTTCAAGGTGAAGCATTCAAGTCCCATGAGTAGGTTGTTCCTTTAGATAGGTTTCCTATATTTTGATGCATCACTTATAGGTTGCTTCTTTGAAAAGAATTGGATGCAATCTAGGGTTAAAATCCCTAGGTTTAAGGGCCGCATGATATTCCTTAAGATTGTTTCACTAAGTTGTTCTGTTAATTTATAAAAGTAGTTTGCATCTTGGAGGGACTTCTCATGGGTCCATCACTCACATTTGGGGAAGATATATTTATACTTGGAAACTTCTAGGTTCTAGTGGAGAGATTCAAGAGTCTCTTAACAGTATGTACTTTCCTTTTCCTTTCTATGGTAGCTTTTTCATATCAGAATAATGAGTAGTAAAACATTAGTTTGGATTGTAGTTTACCTAGTAACATTGACTTTATGCAGTATCATCAATTTACAGATATAAATTATTTAATGAATGGCCTAATGATCAATATAATATTTTATAATATGTCTAAGCGATTAATTTCAATAGAAACAAGAAACAATACTTGATATATTAACTCCTACAATATCTTTGCATTTGAAATCAAGTCTGTGTTATGCAAGTTGAGTGTATTTGTCATTTCTTCATACAAATCTTGTATCAAATATTTTTCGTTCTTGGACCCTCTATTATTGCTCATCTTTCGTCCTGACAGATTTAAATCCTTTACTTTTTTATAATTTTTGTTGAACTTTCACTATCACACTTTACAAAGTTTGGTATGTTTAATATTTTGCCACTTTGTTGATGTCACCCAAGACATGCATCTAGATTCATTTGTAACCATGTCATAACGATGATATCTCATTTGAGTTTAATGATTGTCACAATGCTTTATCTGTCATCTTAGGTGATATGCATTAGTTTCAAGGATGACAAGTAAGATCCCACTCTTCCAATGATGTGAATTTTCTTAAAACTAGTCACTTTGTGCTACTAGGCAAGTATATGAATACAATATCTTGCAAAAAAATGAAAATCTACTTAATGGAACCCAAGATAATCACTTTCTGCAATGTGTAGAATTCACGATTGAACAAACATTAGCTATGACATTTGAGAAGAAAGAAAAATTGACGAATACCCAAGTTGGAGGGTTAGGCCTTCTGATATAAGGTATAGCTTATTGTTGTTTGTTAGAATACCAAAAAACATTTACAACCCACCCTCGCTGAAATATTTACCTGTGACAACACCGAATTTCAATGCATCATTTTCAAGCTCATCCGATATCTCTTTGGGAGTCTAAGAGATGAGGAGTGAAACTTCTAGTGGTAGAACGAGGAGGAGGTATCACACTTCACGGTCCAGTTACTTGCTCCACACAATATTCATTCAAATGTCAAGGTTAATACACACACACACAAAGGTATACATCAAATAGCTCCACAAAAGTCACACTCTCCAATGTAAATCCACTCAAAATGTTTGATGTTGCTTCTAAGTGTCTAGATCTTATGAAAAACTTTGGAAATTCAAGCAACACAAAACATATTTCTTTATTTGATACAATGGTCTGTAAAGTTATGCTTACTCTTGAATTGGTACTAGATTGGATGGTGAAATGACTCTTGTCAAATGCACTCAAATTTTAATGACTGCTTTTATAAGGACATAACTGCATTGTCTCTCAAAGTAAATTTCAAAGAATTCTATTGAAGTGAAGGTCTATTTGAAGAGATCTATAATGCTTATCATTCACAATGGATAATTTCCCAAGTAACACACTTGCCTTAAGCTGCACCGGGGACATTTAGTTGTTCCACCATAAATCCTTTTCCTATGTTTATCTGTTTTATGATTTTATCAATCACATTGAGTTGAAACTCAGTTCTCCAATTAACTAGGCAATAGGTTTTTTGAGTTTTGTGATAGAGATTCTGTTAAAGTAGGATTCTCTTAAGCAGTTGACCTAGAGCTACTAGTTGGTCCAAACTAAATTGGGTATATCACTTTGTCAACATACTAAACTAATTGATTATCAATATGGCATAAACTGTTACCTGGAGGATGGGCCTATCTAAGATGCTAAATAGAATGCACCAATGTAGTCAAATCATTTTATTTCACAATCATTTTTGTTCTTTGTTTAGGCATTTGATGTTTGTTCTTTGTTGAAATTTGTGAAATATTCCATCATCCTAGCGCAACCACTGAAAATATTTTTTTTTAACTATACAAACCCCCGTCGAATTTACGATGCCTTGTGGCCATGTCCAACGAGGTTTCCAAAGATCCGACAAGAGCACTTGTCAACAAACCGATGAGAACGCATCGCAATTTCAATAGCATCCCATCTATTTTTCGATGACCTACGGCCTCGTCCAACGAGGTAGCCATAGCTCTGACAAGCGAGACCTTCGAAATTTCGACGAGAAAGCGTCGACAATTCGATAAACCATTCCTCTAATTCGATGGCATAATCCCAATTTTTTTAGAGAAGAACTGTCTAACATTCGACAAGGAGAAGTCATAGTTTCGACGAGGGTCAGTTGACTTTTCGACGAGGAGGAATTCGGAGTTTCAACGAGAAGGAGTCAAACATTGAGCACCTTAGTGGATAAAACTTTCGGCTTAGTATGTTGAAAAATCGACGGGTATTGGCATGTCGTCAAATATCCGATGTTATGCCACTGACGACAAAAAAAATTGAGGTTGTTGAATAACCGACAGGTTATTATCGAATTTCAGACATGGCAGCCATCGGATTTTGGGCTCAAATTCTGTTGTGTTACATCTTTTATAACTTGTGCATTATTCACAAGTACACAACCAACCTAATATGGTTGGTCCAAAACTCCATTGGTTTGGTGTTTTATGCCCTTGCTAACAACTCAACACTTTACTCCTTGAATTTATACTTCTACATTTCCTCAAATATGCTATCCCCATTTTGCATTTAGAAACAATGCTCTTACTTTTAACCCCACATATGGATTAGAGGGCACCCAAGGAGTTATGACATTGCATAGTTGTGCAAATAAAAGTCACCCAACTAGTTTTGTATTTCCAAAACACCGTTGAAGTAAAAGCATTATAAGGATTTTTTCATCACAAAAGGTAGGTGAGAGGAAATTGTCTCCAACAACAATTTGAACCATTTCTCCCCAAGGTAAAATGTATATACCCTAGTAGCTAGTCTATATGTTAACATTTTAGTTTTATACTCCACAGCTTCTCATTCAAAACATTCAATAGGACAATTTCATTAAATTTCTCCTCCAATTTTTCTTGTTGTTTTTGTAACTCTTTTCTTAAACTAAAATATTATCCCCCAAGCTACCTAATAGTATCTAAAGTATCAGATTCTTAAAATATTATATGTTTCTTATAATCAGGATATTACCTAGTGATGTTTCTAAATTTGAATGATTCCTTTGCATTGTGAATCCATGAGGGCCTTATGTTTTGTAGTTTCTATTGTTGATATGTAGAGTTGATTAATCAACTCCTCAACCTCCTTGGCCGGGATGATGGACTAAGTACTTTCCCTACATCCTTGAGGTTGTCTAATAGAGCTTCACATTTTCTTAAATGACTACGATTGTATCCTTGAAGGGGTTAACACCTTGTATATAAATAGCCTGGTCTATAAAGAGATTAATCAAAACACTCTACGAATTAGAATACACTCTTACCATATTTATTTTTATTGAGACATTTTAAATCATTTGAAAATTAATGATAGATTACTCAGTGGTAAGTATAGAAGTAAGCATAGAAGATGTCATTATTTATGTAAATATATTTCATGTGACATTATCATGGTTTATGTTATAGTTTTAATTTTGATCAATGTTGCAAACATTGTGTTGGAAAAAATATCATTGAGTAGCAAAAAAATAATTGATTGGCAACATCAGGGAAAATATTTAAAAATATCAACACACTTCAAAAAAATACAAAAATATTCATTTTTTCAAAATTTTAAACATTTAAAGCAACAATAACATCAAATAAACATATTTCCACATAAATATGAAAAAAAACCCAGATGTATAAGATGTCTAATGTTACATCATACATTAATACTAAATCATGTCCTAAGTCCTAACTCCTAGGTAGTGAGTATTGAGCCTACTAACTCCTAAACATCAAAATATCATAAAAGGCATAATAAATGTATCTCATCATCATGATTCAACTAAGATATACATACGGCATAGTACAATGAAATCAAATAAATATACTAGTGATTCCCTCTACCCCTTTTATGAGCAAAGGTGATCCCTCTGGTAATAGCTCTTCCTTTAAACGAAGAAGACCCCATGGATGGAAATGGACTCTAATCTGCCCTAATATAGGAAAATATACACTTCGATGTCATCTAGAAGAGATAGAAGCTAGAGTATGGCATCCTTTGCTAGTGCTACTAGTATTGCTATGTCTAAGTCCAACTCGCTATGTCTCTGATTGTGTTTGCGTCTATGAAGGTGGTGGTGCAATGCTAGTGTCAATAACCACCTATTGTAAAGGTGTCTGCTCTAGAAAATCATCTTCCTCTATCTCCTCCCCTACCACCTAGCCCACCTCCTCCTGCAACTCTTCATGTAACCAATCAGGATCTGATTCCATGGTAGGGACCTTGATCTCCACCCTCCCTACAACAATGGTGTCAATCCCATCCAACTACATGGTGTCTACATAAGGAGTTTTCTGAAGCTTCCTCACCCATAATCAAAGGTTGTAGTAGATATAGACCATGTCATTAAGGAGTCGAGATTCCAACTTGTATGATGGTCATAAATTATAAATATAAGTTAAATTTTATAATATATAATTTAAAGGGTGATAGGATATAAAATTATACTTTAATATAACTTCAAAAATTAATTTGATTTTTTTTAAATTTGTTGCGCTTCTTGGGGTGTGTTTTCTCAAACAGGCTCTAGTTGCACTCACATCCTAACGAGCTACATGTTATGCTAAGCACTCTAATGGCAAGATTTTGTAAATTGGGTAATATTGATCCATAGCTTATCCACCAAGCATCTACAATAATTAAGAGAAACATCAGAAATAACATTGACATTTTGGAAGTCTAAAACAAAGGAAGAAGAGACATTGAAATTTGAAACAAAATGAACTTGAATATTACTTCACATTTTGGTCTTCCTGTCCTGAACAACCATGTCAAATCCAAATATCCCACTAGCCATCCTATGTATTTCCATTTCTTTAGAAATCTACACATGCTCTTGTGGACTTGGCACCATCCTCGGAAAAAATATGAGGAATCCATCCATAACTTCATCATCAAATCTAAAACCACAAGATTAAGAGAACATGGGGTTAAGGTAGAGTGTTGCGGCATGTATGGGCCGATGGAGTGTATTGATCCATCGCTCATTAATGAACCTCCATATTAATGATATTTTCCCATACCCCTAATCCATATTTTCCTCATAATAGGCATGTGTTAGTATTGGAACTGTACTATAGACTTAATCCTATATTATTGTTTTTGTTTCATGTTAAAATCCTTTAGTCTTTGTTGTAACACTTTTAAAATATGTTAGATTATATGTACCCTTTATTCTATAGGTGTCTTTTATGCATTTATTTTTATTAATAAGTTTAACATTGGTTCTTATTTTTGATTAATTCCTTCTAATAGTATTTATTACTATAATTTACATGTTTTTGAACCTTATTTTAAAGAAATTATCCAATGTGCAAAAAGTGTTCATAATTGCAACATTATGGCAGTGGGTTATTAAGGAGTTGTATAGATTTACACTGCCGGTATGTCACAAAGGCAACAATTTGAATTTCAAGGGCAGCTAAATAATCGTGAAGAGTTATGGCCTTTGTTACGGAGAGAAATTCCTATGGCTTGGCGTACCACAACAGACAGCTTAACTCCAGAAATCAATCCTTTCCTATATGCAAGAGAAACCAAACAACTAACACTAAAGGATCTAAATTCGTACCTTATTCCGTACGGTTGATGTAGATCCCCTTTGAGATTTCCAACTCTAGCGTGAAGTGATAAATTGCTTCCTCAACATTCAATAAACAAGAAAAGCATACTATATATAATTGTGTTAGCTCTACTCTAGCAGATATAATCAATAACATATAAGAATTTGAAATCATCCATGGATAAAATATTCATTCAAACACACATTATTGGACAGGAAAAGATATTTCTATTGATATAAAATCAGAGATTACAATGAATACAACCTCTGTCGGCACGTCTGCGAATTGGAGAAATCGAGTCCCCCACTTGCCACCACTTCAATCCTCCATCTCTCGATAGCAAGCTCACAAGCAAAAGGTAAGCTTGGGAAGAACACAAAAGTGCTCCAAGGGACAAAGGGGATGCAGACTCAAGCACAAGTTCTGGCAACAATGGACTATAGTTCTCTTGCTCTTAATTTATCATATGCCTTCAATGTATCCAAAGGGTTCCTTATATAGCTCATCAATTGGGTAATGAAAGGTCGAATCCGAGCGATCTCAAGGCATATGGAAGGTCAGGAGACAAGTGAGTCGGATCCACATCAAGGAAAACTCCAAAATAATTTGGATTTTTGCACACATCCCGATGTACACGGTTTTAGAGGTCAAACCCGCATATATACACGATAAAGGGTTCAAAAGTCGCGTATGGAAATTTAAGCATGTTTTTAGGGATGGTCTAGGAAACATTAAAGGAACAAAAATGGTCCATGGGGTCTAAGGAGTCTGCATAGGGACAGGGAAGGCCATAAAAGTGTGATTCACCATGTGTGGTAAAATCAGCTATAACAGCTTTGGGGAGCGAGGTTCTCCATTATGAAACATCTAGTGAACATGCCCACTGCCCAAATCTATGTAACACCACTAAAATAATTAACTATCCTTACTCGTGATTAATAATCCCTTCAAATTCAAAACACCTCAGTTTGAATTTCATGCAATTATTATGCCATTTGGAGATGACCCTTGTGTTGAAGTCTGTGTTGATTTACAGTTGGAACTGAGCAGGTCTTTTCTAGTTATCAGTCATCAAGATGAAGAAGACAGGTGGTAAGATGCACATTTTCGATCATGTTAACACTAACTGGTTTGAAGAACATCCCCGCTATGCAAAGATGCTAGTAGATGCAGGGTCATTTTCTTTCTTTGAAAAGATCAAAGGTTATAACATGGAAGTCACACAACAATTCATGCGCAAGTTCACAAGGGAACAAGTTAATTTTGATAGCCTGATTTTTGAAGTATCAGAAGCCTCTATTGCATAAAGGACTGGGTTACCTATTGAAAGCGATCAATGGTTTAAAATGTTTCCTTTTGAAGTCAATTTGAACCTGTTTCTCTTACCAAGGCATGAAAATATAGATTGGAGCAAGGGAGTTCATCAAAATCTATTAAAAGAGGAATGTAGGGAGGTATTAAGTATTATACAATTATATAGTAATGGTGAGGACACATTTTCCACGGTTTACAAGTACCATCTCAGGTTCCTTCTACATGTTGCGGGTGTGTCAAAACTTAATTTTCCCTTTTATCTGTTGAATAATTTATCCAAAATGGAAACATGAGTTAGGAACCATCTAGACCATAATTCTCATAGTATTTTTCATCATGGGTTAATGAAATTATTGGTGCTCAATGAATTGAGGAAGAAGAATTGGACCTGGTTACATTTTCTCTTTTGGTCAAGATTTGAAGTTGAGAAATCAAAGACCCTAGAGAAACAAAATGTTGAGAAGGGCAAAGAGGAAAACACGCCTTCAACACAAAGGAGAGCAGTATCTAGATCCAAAAATCAGAGTCAAGATAGCCAGGGGACTTCCAAATAGCGTAAAGGCTATAAAAGGAAATTTGAGCGAGAAGCATAGTAGAACTTTGAAGAATTACATCCAAAAGAAACATCTGTTGCAGAGCAAGTTGCAGAGAATGATCAAAATAAAAATGTTGCTAAAGATGAATATAGGGTTGTGACAACTCCCAGGACCCCAGGTGATTAGAAGAAAAGTCAAAAGCAAAAACATCAGAGGGTATGTCAGAGCCAATTCCCCCTATGACAAAAAATATTTATACTCATGCTCATAAATCTGAAGCTGTCAAATGGCGAACAAAGACTAGGGATTCAAACAAGTTTCAGATGAATATGAAAAAAATGTTAAAGCCTGGTTTGAAGAATGAAACTATGATCGACATTGAAGAATCTTCAAGTGAAGCAGGTACTAAGTCTAAAAGAATTGATAGAATGTTTAATGAAGCCTTGGAGAATATTAAAAAAAATTTAAAAAGGGTCCCTGGAATAATAGTAAAGAAACAAGTGAATAAATAAAAGAATGTTATCCAGAGTTTTGATGAAGGGGTGAGCTCAAATATTGCAACTGCTGAGCACAAAATAGAGTGCATTGATGTGCAAGGTTTAAAACAAGGTCTCGATGATCAAGAATCCCCTGCTAATGAAGTTCAAGTTCTGATTGAAACAAAACAGTGCTTGGAAATTCCTGTAGAAGAAACACATGCAGAAGAGGGGTAAGAGGTGGGGAATCTGAAAAAGGCACTTCAACATTATAAAGCACAAAATGCACATTTGAATGACTTTAATGACCAGTTGGTACAAGAAAATTGAAGATTAAGAGAGGATCTGGAGGATATTAATACAAATTATGTAGAGCTAGTCCAATTTGCTGAAGAAGCTATGAGAAGAAGAAAATTGGCACAATAAAAGAATGAAGAGCTCAATAATCATAACAAGAACTTCAAGAGAGGCTTCAAGCTATGGATAAGGAATAACCAAGCGTTAGATGGATTAACTATATTGGTTGAAGCAACTCATGGAATCTAGCACAATCATATAATAATCTCTAATCATGCTTGTGGTAGTCAAGGTTCTGAATGGTTCAATTATTCTTCTTCGTTGAAGTGAACAGGTGGCCTAAACTACTATTAACTGGCATATATTCGTAGTTTTAATTTTGATCTAGATTAATCAAATGTAAATCTTTATTTTCCTTTTTAGATACATTCAATCCTAAAAGTTTGGATTTGAAAACTGTTTCAAGACCTATGTTTGATTATAAATATAAAAACTGAGATAGTAGAGGGGTTGGTCATTGAGATGCTCAAGAGAGTAAATTTTTGGTCTGCAACGAAGTCACTTTGAACTACTGTAAGCTGTATTTAAAGACTATTTTAAAGATGAATTATATATATATATATATATATCTATATATATATAACGGGCCAGCTTAACTTTTAATAAATTGTAAATGCATGTCAAGTTCGTTTGATTTGTCTTTGTTTATGAATTTATCTATGATAAATTTTTTATCATAAATGAACATATTCGGTTTGTGTATTTAAATATCCTTTTACTCAAAAAGTGTTTCTATTTAAAACACTCTAAAACCTAATATATGAATGCAGTTTGTGTCTTATATATCCGATAGTTAACTTCGTTCATCCAATATCAATGCTTCATCTTTTCTGGTCATTAAAATTAGTTTCTTTGAGATATAAAGTTTTAATGCAACATACCTGTCATAGTTATTGAGCTGTTGACCCATCTATTTTGTTCCAAACCTAAAAAAATGTACGTAATCATTAAACTTAAATCCTTTCAACTTGAGATGCATGCGCTTTGCACCCTTGTAGTCTAGTACAAAATCCAGTACAAACATCTTCTGGCACTGTTCCCGGGGATCGAAGGTGATCATTTTCCCTTGGTATTGAATTTTGTAGCTCTAATTTTGATGGTGAATAAAATCATAATATTTTAACAGACTACATTATTCACCTGAAAAATTGGCAAGGCGGTTTAGTCTTCTAAAGGGGTGGGAACCAAAGGTAATCCTCATTCACTCAACATTCCACCTAGGTCTTATCCAGAAAGAATCATTTAGGAGGTTAGAGATCAATAGAAAGCAAGTTCTAGCTCTACAATTGATAGTCATAATAGAAACGAAGAAGTCAACCGGTATCTTCTGTATTTGTTACTTGAAATTGAAAAAGTTTCATTTGAATAAGAAGGTAGATTTAAAACTAAACCTTCCCAAAGTCCTGAATTTCTTGATCCTTATACTATTTTAAATTGTGTTTGAGCCTTGCTCAAGCTAACTTCTGATAAATTCAATGGCTTTGAAAGTTCTTCAGATTTTGATTTCCCTCAAGAAACTACTTTTCAAGCTTTTATACTCTTAGTAAATACGTAGAAGGTGTTATCCCTGATTGAAAACAATTTCTATCCATTACTATTCTAGATCATCAAGTCTTTGATTCAGAGTCACAAAATATCACATACAAGGATTTTACCAACTCTTTAGCTTCAACTGAAGTTAAAGAGGAATCCTCACAGGCTCAAGGGCTTGGTTTGGCTAAGTCATATGTTCTTGAGTATAGAATTTACATTCCTTTGACCAATAAAACCAAAATTATATATTCTCAGACTCGGCCTATGCCAACACACTCTATACCACCTCATCCATCAACAACTCAATCTTCATCAATTATGGTAGGAACTCAACCCAATAAGATGAATGCTATTGTTGTTGCTTGATATGCCCCATTAGTTTTTCCTCAATCCCTTAAGAGCACTACGCGGTGGTGATAATTATAAATACCTCCCAAGGTTTAATGGACAGGGTGAGGTAAAAACAAAATAACATTGGAAGGGTTACTTTAGTTATGATGACAACCAAAACATTGAGCATGGATATGTCTAGATGTGTGTGTTTGTTCAAAGTCTGGATGGAAAGGTAAGGAAAAGGTTTAGGGAGATGCCAACAAGTTATATAAATGGGATCGCATCCCTAGAAGAGACATTCATGAAATAGTGGGGGGAAACCAAAGATTTCCTTTAATAGATAACATAATTTGGGGAATTGAAAAGAAATCCAGATTCCCCACTCTTGCAAATATGTAGGAGGTAGCCTTAGAAGTAGAGTCAAACTTGATGATAGGAGATAAACTGAGAGGTAAATCACAACATCTAAAGGGAGAAAGGAAGAAAACGAAGGAAGGTGGACCATCTACCGTAAGTACAAAGGAAGTTGAAAACAAAATTGATGAAATGACTAAGCTCATCAAAAGCTTGTCATCTAAAATTACCAAATTGGAAATGGAGAATAAATCTTAGAACATACATGTTCAAGAAGGAGACACCAGAAACCCAAATGAGTTCAAACAACCCTTTGTTCTAAGATTTATTCTCCATTTCCAAACCAAAGAGTGTAACCACCTTTTAAAATAATATGGTAGATGAAACTAAAGAGATCTAAGATCCATAGTAGGAAGTAAATCATTTAGAAGAAGAATCCTCTTGTAGTTATCTGACTAAGTCTGATTATCAACATTCTGTGTGTTTTGATCAGGAAATTAATGATTGCTACGAGCATAATGTTTCAGATCCAGTGTATTCAACTAATGTCTATTAAATATCTCCTCAGAAGACTCGTGATTTGAGATATGGAGCAACGCAAGTGCCTAAGAATCAAAGGAAAAAAATGTATATTCTTTCCAAGGAAGTGCCTGCAGTTACTAATGAAAAGAAGCAAGGTCAACAAATCAACAGAGATAATACTATAGAAATCGAAGAGGTAAGTTAAGAACCGGTTGGATTCAATTTTGAACATGATATTAGCAAAATTAAAATCGCTATTCCACTAATTGAGCTCATGAAAAATCAGTTGTATAGGGAGCCTTCTCTTAAAGTGTTGAATTCACAAACCAGTCCCGCTTGTTTAGATGTTGTCAATTTACAAGATGAGCATCCCACCATTATTTTTGGTCCTAAATCACTTGACAAGTTTGATGATAAACCAAAGTTTCCTCCACCATTCTATATCACCCTCACTGTCCATGATACGATGTTACATAATTGTCTTTTGGACTCTAGTGCTTCCCACAACCTCATGCCCAAAGATGTCATGGAAGCCAGAGGGTTAAGCATTACCAAACCATATCGTGAATTGTATGCCTTTGATTCAAAAGCAGTTGAGTGTCTTGGGGTCATTAAGGATATTATTGTTAGTCTTACACAGTTTCCAATTAAAAGTGTCTTAATGGATGTTGTTATTGTTGATATTGCACACATAAGTTTGGAATGCTTCTGTCAAGATCTTGGGCAAAGAGAGTAGGCGATACTTTGTATATGGATGTATCTTATGCAACTATTTTGGTATTTGGGGGAGAACATAGAAGGTTGTATAGGGAAGTGCAACTTGCTTATTTGGTAAGTGACAATGATAACCCAACAAATCACTGAATTTATGTAGTTGAGGAGGATACGAGGTCTCGTATGTTGCATTTGAATGATGATATTACAAGTATTTTGCAAGTTGATAATGAAGTGCCTATTCAACGCAGTGTTGAAGCACATTACAATTTATGGTAGATGTACTTCGATGGCTCATCATTCAAAGAAGGAGAAGGGGAAGGAGTGTTATTGATTTCTCCAGGTGATGAAATAATTTCTTTGATGTATAAGTTAGAATTTTAGAAAAGAAATAATATTGTTGAGTATGAAGCTTTAATACTTGGTTTGAGAGCTGCTAAAGACTTGAACATTCAACAATTGTCTATTTTTGGTGATCTAGAGTTAGTGATACAACAAGTGAAAAATGTTTATCAGGTAAAGCAACAATTGTTAAAGGTTTATAAGAATGAAGTGTGGGATCTTATAGATAATTTATTTCTAGCATTTAACATATCCTTCATTCCTAGAGATCATAATCAGATTACAGATTCTTTGTCTTTAGCATTCAGTTGTTTCAAAGTCCCTAAACAAACTCAGCTCAGGTATCCAATCGAGTGTTAGGGTTAAACTTGACTCAGGAATGACTCAAAGGTGGTTGAGGTCTAACCCAGTTTTTGGGCACATGTTTTTTTGTAGCCCATGGTATTTTCCATGGTATTAGTGACCAATGGTATTCGGTGACCCATGGTATTACATGTAAGGAAGTATTTATAATGCTTGAGGAGGCTCCATTGTAAAGTGTCCTAGAGGTGAGTGGTGGCTAGATCACTTGGATCAGCATGGATGGTTTAGGTAAAGGGATATAATAGACCTATTATGGTGGTTTTCTTGGTTTTTGCTTTTCCACGTAAACATTGTGTGTCTATCTTTAATGGTTGCTTGTGCTTATGTTTTTTTCACATATTATTATTATGTTATGCTTATTTAAAACCCAATAACTCATATCAGATCCATGGTTTGTCATATAGTTGTGCTCATTGTGTTGTACATGGTTTTTTGAATCAATTGTAAGGTGCATGTTCGGTGGTACCCGACACCCTAACAATATTTTTTTGGATTCCTCATTAGAATGTATTTTCTCTGGGTACAAGAAGCACAAGGTATCCCTCTTATGCGCAGAGAAGGGATGTTGCATCAAGTGTGGAATGAACCACTGGGTAGGTATGAGGGTGGCAGGTGTACGTGTATCCTAGCTTGATGTGGATCAGATAGGTTGATTCTTCGATTGTAGGAGGAATGCGATATGGTTTAATCTCCGTTGTGGGACAAATATTGATGAACCATGTATGCGAAGAGAATTCCTAAAATGGGTAGAGGCAATTCCCACAAGGAATGCAATAGATAAAGTAGTAATTAAATTCCTATAAGAGAATATCCTGAGTAGGTTTGGCTATCCTAGGAAGCTTGTGATTGATAATGCTGCAATTTTTAAATCTCATGAGATGGTGCAATTTTGTGAAATGCATAATATTAATTTTAAACACTCAATACCCTATTACCCACGGGGTAATGGACTGGAAGAGTCTACCAATAAGAACCTAATTAATAACATAAAAAATATGTTATTTTAGAAAAATAGAGCTTGGGACACCATTTTGAAGTACGCTCTTTGAGCAGATAGAGTTTCAACTAAAAAAGGCAATGGTACATCCCCATTTCAAATTGTTTATGGTATTGAAGTTTTTTTTCATGCTCAGTTGGGTCTACTAGTAATGAATTTTATGTAGGATGATATGGAAGAACCAAATCAAATCCAGAGGCAAATTTTTTAGCTGGTTGAAGTACAACAAGAGAGGGAAATGTTGGCAGAAAAGGCACACATATACAGAAACAAGGTAAAGGAAAGACTTGATAAATGAACTAAAGAAGACACTTTCCTTCTTGGTGATATGGTACTAATATGGGATGCACAGAAGGATGACAAAAATAAGCATGGGAAGTTTGACAATGTGTGGTTGGGTCCATTCAAAATTGCAAAATTTCTGGGAGACAATACTTTTGTCTTGCAGAATTTGGAAGGTGAGGAACTTGAAGGCCTAGTGAACGGGTGTTTTTTGAAACATTTTCACATTTACTTAGGTCGTGGGTGACCTAATATCATTGTATATACCAGAGAGTTTTGACATTTTTGTTAAATAAGACTCCATCCCAATGGATTTGTATAGAATTACAATTTTTAGATTTAAAAATAGCTGCAGTGTTGGCAATAACCAATTTCAATTTCAGGAGGCATCTAGTCTGTGTGTTCTTAGAGATTTACAAGAAACATTCCATTCGTCACGGAGCCAGATGTTAGTACTGGAACTGTACCATAGACTTAACCCTATATTTTTCTTTTTGTTTCCTTTTAAACTTCTTTATTCTTTGTTGTAACACTTTTAAAATATGTTAGATTATATGTACCCTTTATTCTATAGGTGTCTTTTATGCATTTATTTTTATTACTAAGTTTAACATTGGCTCTTATTTTTTATTAATTCCTTCTAATTTTCTTTATTACTATAATTTGCATGTTTTTGAACCTTGTTTTATAGAAATTATCCAAAGTGCAAAAAGTGTTCAAAATTGCAACATTCCAGGAGTGGGTTGTAAGGGAGCTGTATAGATTTACGCTGTCGAAATGTCACAAAAGACAACATTTTGAATTTTATGGGAAAATAAATAATCATGAAGAGTTATGGCCTTGGGGAGAGAGGTTCTCCATTATGAAACATCTACTGTACCTTCTCACCGTCCAAATCGATGTGACACCACTAAAATCATTAACTAGCCTTGGCCACGATTAATGATCCATTCAAATTCGAAATACATCAGTTTGAATTGCATGCAACTGTATGCCATTTGGATCTAACCTTTGTGTTGATGTCTATGTTGATTTACAGTTGGATTTGAGCAGGTGTTTTATAGTTATTAGTCGTCAAGATGAAGAAGACAGGTGGTAAGCTACACAGGTTCGAGCATGTTAACACTAACCGGGCTGAAGAACATCCCCACTATGTAAAGATGATAATAGATGTAGGGTGGTTTGCTTTTTTTGAAAATATCAGGTGTTATAACATGGAAGTTACACAACAATTCACGCGCAAGTTCACATGCACATAAGTTAATTTTGATAGCCTGAGTTTTGAAGTATCAGAAGGTGATCAATGGTTTAAGAAGTTTCCTTCTAAATTTTATTTGAACCTGTTTCTCTTGCTAGGCCATGAAAATCTGGATTGGAGCAAGGGAATTCATCAAAATATATTGAAAGAGGAATGTAGGGAGGTATTAAGTTTTAAACATCAATATATTAATTCTGAGGGCAGATTTGCTATGATTTATAGGTACCATATCCAGTTCCTTCTACATGTTGCAGGTGTGTCAAAACTTAATTTTCCCTTTTATGTGTTGAAGAGTTTATAAAAAATGGCAACACGAGTTAGGAACCATCCAGACCATACTTATCATAGTATTTTTCATTATGGGTTAATTAAATTATTGGTGCTCAATAAATTGAGGAAGAAGAACTAGACTTGGTTACATTTTCTCTTTTGGTAAGGATTTGAAGTTGAAAAATCAGAGACCCTAGAGAAACAAAATGTTGAGAAGGGCAAAGAGGAAAAAAATCCCTCAACACAAAATAGAGTGGTCTCTAGCTACATAAATCAGAGTCAAGATATCCAAGGGACTGCTAAACAACATAAAGGCTATAAAATGAAAGCTGAGGGGAGGCACAACATCTGTTATAACTTTGAAGAATCACATACAAAAGAAACATCTGCTATACAACAAGTTGCAGAGAATGATAAAAATAAATAGGTTGTTGAAGATGAATATAGGGTCGTGACAACTCCCAGGACGCTAGGTGATTTAGAAGAAAATTCAATAGCAAAAACATTAGAGGGCATGTCGGAGCCATTGCACCTTAAGCCGAAAAATATTTATACTCATGCTTAAAAAACTGAAACTGTCAAATGGTGACCAAAGACTATGGCTTCAAATAAGTTTTGGATGAATATGAAAAAAATGTTAAATCCTGGTTTGAAGAATGAAACTCTGATCAACGTTGAAGAATATTTAAGTGAAAAAGATTCTAATTCTAGAAGAATTGAGGGAATGCTGAATGAAGCCTTAGAGAATATTGAAGAAAGTTTAAAAAGGGTCCCTAAAATAATAGTAAAGAAACATGTGAATAAAGAAAAGAATGTTATCAAGAGTTTTGATGAAGGGGAGAGCTTGAATCCTGCAATTGCTAAGTACAAAATAGAGTGTATTGATGTGCAAGGTTTAAAACAAGGTCTCAATGATCAATAATTGCTAAGTACAAATAAGTGCTTGGAAGTTCATGTAGAATAAATACATACAGAATAGGGGTCAGAGGTGGGAATCTGAAGAAGGCACTTCAACATTATAAAGCACAAAATGCACATTTGAATGACTTCAATGACCAACTAATACAATCAAATCGAATATTAAGAGAGGATCTAGAGGAGATTAATACAAATTATGCATAGCTAGTCCAAGTTGCTAAAGAAGTCGTGAGAAGAATAAAATTGGCACAAGAAAAGAATGAAGAGCTCAGTAAGAAGAATCGATAACGTCAAGAGAGGCTTTAGACTATGGACAAGGAATACCCGCAACTGCAAAGAAGATCCCAACCGTTAGATAACTTAACTATATTGGTTGAAGCAACTCATGGCATCTAACACAATTAGATAATAATCTCTAATCATGCTCATGGTAGTCAAAATTTTGTGCTTCAAGTATTCATTTTTGTTGAAGTGAACAAGTAGACTAAACTAATATTAGGTGGCATATATTCATAGTTTTAGTTTTGATATAGATTATTATGATAAAATGTAAATCTTTATTTTCCTTTTTAGATAGATTTGATCCTAAAATTTTGGATCTGAAAAAACTGTTTCAAGACCTCTGTATGATTATAAATATAAAAACTAAGATAGTAGAGGGGGTTTGTCATTGAGAGGGTCGAGAGAGTTAATGTTGGGTCTACAACAAAGTCACTTTAAACAACTGTAAGTTGTATTTAAAGACTAGTTTGAAGTGAATTATATATATCTATTATGAGCCATATTAACTTTTAATAAATTGTAAATGCTTGCCAAGTTTGTTTAATTTGTCTATGTTTATGAATTCGTCTATGATAAAGTTTTAATCATAAATGATCATATTTGGTTTGTGTATTTACATATCCTTTTACTCAGAAAGTGTTTTTGTTTAAAACACTCTAAAACCTGATATACAAATGCATTTTGTGTCTTATATATATGATAGTTCACTTGGTTCAACCCATCTATTTTTTCCAAACCTAAAACAAATGCATTCAATCCTTAAACTTAAATCCTTTTAACTAGCGATGCATGGGCCTTGTACTCTTTGTAGTACAGTATAAACCCCAATACAAAATGAACTTGAATATTACTTGGAATTTTGGTCTTCTTGTCCTATACAACCATGTCAAATACAAATGTCCCACTAACCATCCTATATATTTCCATTTCTACATGTTCTTGTGGACTTTGCACCATGCTCTGAACAAATGTGAGGAATCCATCCATAACCTCATCATCAAATCTAAAACCACAAGAGTAAGAGAGCATGGGGTTAAGGTAGAGCACTGAAACATGTATGGGCCGATGGAGTGTATTGTTTCACCACTCATGAATGACCCTCAAAATCAATAATATTTTCCCATACCCCTTATCCCTCTTTTCCTCATAATAGGAATGGATTGATTCTTTGGCTTGGATATCCGTGGACTCATGCAAGTAGTCCATTAACGGCTTGTATCCATCAACCAACAAAAGTATATCTACCAAAGGTTCACTAATGGCACAAACCTCCTCCACAATTGACCCAAAAATATCCTAGTATGACACTAGCCTACATGTAACTTACTCCTCTAGTTTAATGTTGAATGACAATGCATTCCACTCATCTAAAACGAAAATCATCTTCACCTCCTATGTACAAGCCAAGATAGATTGAAGTGAAATGAAGCTAGTAGCAAAATGGGTAATTGTTGGAGACAACAACTTTCTTTTATTTGTGAATTGTTTCATCAAGATAAGCATAGATGCATTATTATATATAAATTGTGTGATGCTCCTAGTCGATTCAATGATATATTTTATATAAGATTTTTTCCATGTCCTTTAAAATTAAATCAATGTAATGCATGACACAAGGAGTCCAAAACATGGTCATATACCTCAACATACGTAACCTGTTGGCAGACACATAATTAGTAGTGTTATTTGTTATGACTTGGACAAGGTTTAAGAATATATATCTTGGATGAATCTATCCAACAATAATAATGTTGCATCTTTAATATATGTAGATGCATCAAATATTTAATAAACAATGTCCTCTTGGGATAACTACCGGACCCAAGAAATTCAAAAGGGTTGTACCATTTTGATCAGTTCAACCATCTAACATAATAATGTATATTGTGAGTTCTCATGACTCCTTAAAATTCTCCAATATTTGAGTGCAATTGATGTTTTCATTTTCAAGGAAAGATCCTCTCAATTTCACATAGGTAGGGTCCTTATACCTAGAGAAAAAAATAACAACAACATCAAACTTAGGATGGTAGAATGGGTTGTTCTTGGAAATTCTAAAAGGAATGGCATTCCATAAAAAAATCTACCCACAATATTTTTTGCTTCTTTCTTCTCCTTTACTTTAGCCATTGACCTGATAGAAGGTTGTGCACCAGTCGTGGTTCTTGGAACAAAGAAATTTAAGGTTGTTGAGGGAATTGTGGAACTGGAGCATGTGGTTGAGGTAAAGTTCTCAATAGTTCTACTTCTTACAATATTAGTTCTCTCTTTTTATCCATATCCTGAATTGATTTATTAGCAATATGAATAGTTTTTGTGGTTGTTTTTTTACAAATTCCCATTTAATGCTTGAAAATTTGTGCAAGGTGGTATTTCATCCGACTAATACCCCTTGTCATTTCCTTCCCACTAAACTTGCTATTCAATTTGCGAATTATGCCTATCCAAGGGATCAACATATAGTCACATAGAGTCCAAAACTTTCAGCATTTTAATTTTCAAAGCTTCCAACAACAATAACTCAACTTGAGGCAAAGAAAAATGCAAATTGAAATTCAAATTTAGGATTAAATAATGAAGATAGTAGATAGTAAGATACATTGAAATTTCCAAAAAAATAAAATTATGCTACAAATAAACAAATAAGATCTAGATTTTATATAAATGGTAGTATTCTCCTTACAAATTGTCAAGAATAGGAAATGCTAATACAAGAACCTAGACCTATGAAAAAATATACAAAAAAGAAGAAAAACAATGAAGAAATGGTTACGCATACTTGGAAATGTTGAAACCAATTTTGGTAATCAATCCCTAATCCACAAAAAATGGATGATGGCAAATGGAACATGGTGTTTCTAGTCATTATTTGCAAGAAAAATGCTAGGAACCACTTATGCTATCCAAACCCCTCAAATTGTGAAGGAAATGAGGAAACAAAGTTGACTTTGGGGGCTATACGGTGACCTATCTACGGACTGGCATTTTTTTTCATTGACTTGCAATGTTTCCTAAAAAATTAGGCAAAAAAGTATAATTTTTCCAAACATCACAAATTTTCCTTTGAAATATCGACTGGGTTTTGACATGCAACGTTTTTTCACAATGTTGGAAAAAAATCGCCATTTCTTGCAACAATGGTTTTGATTATGGTTAATGTTATAGTTATAGTTATGGTAATGTTGAAGATATTATAAGGTGTATATACTTTATTTATTTTGGGTTCAAACTTGTAATGTTTAAGAAAGAAACACATGTTCTTAACTGTTAGACTCACTTAATTTGTAATAGGTATGGTCATTAAAATAAACAAATAATGGGTACATGTTAATGTGTTAAGTAAGATTATTCATTCAAGTCTTAAGACTATTTTTATATGTTTAAATAAATGGAAGATAGGTTTAAGTAATAAGGTTGAGAATAGTTATTTAAGTTTTGGAATGCAATGGAATTATACCATAAATATATAAAGGTTAAGGTTATTAGTTTTTTTAACACAATAACGTGTAAGGATTTTGTATTAAAAAGGTTGTAGCCAAACTATATAGTAGAGTAATACAAAAGGAAGATTCATCCACGGAATAAGAACAAGTGCTTCTATCATACAAAAATATTTCATTTTTTTTTTTAATTTCCTTTTCGAAGGAATTTTTGATACTGTTGAAGGTATAAAATCGATAAAATAAACCTAAAATAAGTATTCCTTTACATAACATAACATAAATTATTGAAATATATGTTTCATTTCCCATGGCACCTTGGGAAATCCATTATTCTTTGGAATGCATAGAATTGGTCAATCACAAATAAATGGACTAACCTAAGATATACTAAATTAATCCAATTCTCACTTCATGTAGATAATTGTGAAAAGGGTAACACAAAAAAACTATACATTGTTGTATAGAAACCAAATTTAGGGAAATTCACCTAAATAGGGCTTTCCATACAATTCAAGGCATATGTTCATTGATCCACAACTATAGACTGACTACTAGGACTATCACCTTCCGAAATGACATGCAGATTAAATATGAAACATATTGACCCTTTCCTTCTTGAATTCAATTGAACACAAGGAAGAACATTGGGTATTGTGTAAATCCTCAAATTTCTCAATCAACTTGAGGTCTCCCAATGAAACAAAAAATAATAGTAAGACTTTGGTCTTTAAACACATAGAAATACAATCCTAAACATATATAAATACAATTGTGAGCATCAGTTAGGACATTCAAATAGTCAACCAATCCATCAGAAATACATTCTTGAGAAAAGCTCAAAATAGCATTCAAATATCCAACCAAGACACATTGGAGTAGGGTACCATGCCACTAAAGAACAAAGCCATGGAAATGACTTGCTAAAGAACCCAACAATCTCATACATGGGATTAAATAACTACACTAGGCTCAAAGAGGAATGGGGGTATTTGATGGAAAAAATACCTATTATCCCACCTTCATCCTTGAAACTAGGAAATGCACTTTAAAAATGATGGGACTTGGAGTGGGATGGCATGTTTGATGCCACCTTATGCATGTCCTACTCCTTTAATGCCTTAGTTTTGTCAGAATGTTTTTTTGATATGTTACATGGTCATCGGTATGCATGGAGTAATAAATATTTGATGATGGTGTACATCATTACTAAAACTTAGGGTATTGGGTGAAATGTAATCTCCTATTTTCTTCCAAATAACCTTCTTTGAGTAGAACTGATTGATTGGACCGAGTGTCTTATTTCTTCTTGAGTTATCTTAGAACATGGTAGAACTTGTATTTTTAAAATGAAAAGATTCGGATTTGATCCTAGAGATTGATCAAGTGAGATAAGTTTCCATTGAGATAAGTTATTTATTCATGAGATTTATTATTATTGTCAAGTCCCCCACTATTGTTAGAGAATTCACCTTACTCAATTCAATATTTTTGAGGCATTGAAGTAATGAATAGGCCTCAACTTCATTGTTGGTTACATTTTCAAGAGCCCAAACAAATCTTGTTTACAAAGTTACTATGGGATTAAAAAATCGATCCCCCCCCCATACTTTCCACACTTGGATTACCTTTCATAACCCTGCCAAGGAGAAGAATATACTTCTACTAACCCTGTTGCCACTGTTAAAATTCTTCTTCTTTTTCCAATACTACTAAGCCCTGCTATCTTGCTAGGATCTTGACCATGATTTCTGAATAAAATGTAGTCTTGAAGACTTTTGATACTCAGTTTGGTTTCCAGGTAGAGGAGTGATGTGATAAGGTCTAAGTTACCAATAAATAATAATTTACCTCATGAAGCTAATGTTCCTCACCACCTCACCTAATAATCCTAAATTTCCCCTTGATGTCACCATCCATCCTCAATAAAAATAATAAGTGCCTCATGAAGAGTAGACACACTCAAAAGAATACCTTTGAGTTAGTTTTTAGAGCATTTATGTGTTACTCGTTGAGTTAATGTTTAAGGGGCCGAGACAATCCACAAAGATAAATTTTAATTAGTGGTGATGAAGTAAGTGGGAAAGTGCATTAATAAGTTTTAAAGTGTCGACACAAATTTGTTTACATTGTCATTTAAATTTTAATCGGCGATGAAGAGCGCCTTCATAAATTATAAAATGTTGATAAGGGAAATGTGTCAACATTGAGTTAATTTTTACCATCGCGAAATAGGGATACCAAAGTAAAGTCTCAATGCAACTCAACACCAACTTAGTTATAATTTGTAGTGCTGTTGTAATTCCAACTCATAGCTAGACTAGATTTTAGTGCACCAAAGGGCTGAATTAAAAAGTAAAGTGTTGAATGGAAGTATCATAACCTTGAGTTAATATTTAATACAATGACCTAGCACATGATTAAAATTTAAAGTGTCGATATAATATGTATCAAAGCACAAAATTAAAATTAAAATCACCAATAAGGTGACTTCCCACCACGGAAAGGCGGTTCAGGAATAACATAAGAGAGGTTGATTGCATGTTATAAAGGTATAAAGGGCCTATTCAAAAATCATTTTAACTCAACTACATGCTGGAAGGAAGCCTTTGCACACTGGTTTCGACACTTGGATCATTGTATAGCCTGTCAAGATCCTCTATTGACACAAATGTCATAGAGAAGGACCAAACAACAATCTAAAGCCTTCTAGAAGGTCTCATCCTCCGAAGACATGGGTGAGTAAAAGGAAGAAGCCATCCCAGTGATTTAATATGATGACACTAACAATGAGACCAAGTCAGATTCAGTGTATTAGTGGGAACGAACATACCAGATCTTCAGCTAGGAGGAGTACTCAAACATTCCAAAGGAGGAGAAATATGACTTATATATATATATATATATATATATCATAATATTATAAGATCAGGATTACATAAATCAATTGACAGACATGTTATTTTTACCTATCTCGAATTTCTTGACTCATTGCTTCTTTCCAACCAACAACCCTTAGTACCTACTATGAATTTCCAGTGTCTGAGGTTAATCGAAATATAGAGTAGGTCACGTCGCTATAGTTGGAAAACCTGACAATTTTGAAGAAAGCATGAGTTAAGGACAAAAGAATCAAATCGACGGAGAGCGGCTAGTACATTACCAAAGACCCAAAGTTCTCTATAAAATAGCTAAAACGCTACTTTGCAGATTTTATATAGAACTAGATGCTATGTAGTTTCAAGAAGGTTAGGTGCCTTTATTATATCATGTCACTTCTTCAGGAACTAGATGCAATTGGGTGACCATTCTTTCTTCCAGCCTACTAATGAATATGATGGGGGAAGAGAATATTGTACCAGGGCAGACATCAAGGTTCCACATGTCCTAGTACCTACCAGACATTGTGTGTGCCATTAATAGCTTCCTATACATGTGTAGGAGGAAGCTTCTCATAGATCCGCCTATGCATGTGTATTATCAGTTGTTGTGGGAGCACAAACATGTCAACCATTATAAGAAGATATGCAAAGAATTTTTAATCTTTATTTATGAGTTAGTTCACAAGGAACCCTCAAAATGCATGTCGGATAGAGCTTTAGAAGAAGTGACCAATACCAAAGATTGGTTTTCGATGGAACAAGGAACATACATGAGGATATATGGTTGCGCCTAGCCTCCCCACATTTTCCCCATATTCGTCACCAATAAAGTGGTGCTGCAAAATATTACACATCAAACTTACGTTGATGGGATTGGTGTAACCTTGAAAAAATCCAAGAAGGCTTCATGGCCTCCTTTGTCACGTATAGTGGGAGAATAGAAGATGCTACATGTGAAGGATTTCAACAAGATATTACAATGCATAAGCTCATTTCATTTTGGTGAAGTAAAATTATGAAGAAATGATAGCAGAAAGAAAGTGCTCAGCCATTGTCTTTCCTTTGGTCTAACATGGCCATATGCAGATGAATTTTGAACCTTAGAGGAAGTATTTAGAAGAGACAAAACCATGGATGAACTAGTAAAGAGTTAAGGAAAGGGTAAGGAAAGAACTTTTGGAGACCAAGAGGAATAAGGAGATTAAAAAGGAAGAAAGAAAAGAATAGGCAAGGAAAATAGAAGAAGATAAGAGAAGGATAGAAACACAACAAGAAAAAATAAAACACAAAGAAGAGGAAGAGAAGAAGAAATGGTAGGAGATAGACGCTCAATTTAATGGGGTTGATTTGACCACTCTATACCCAACAACCACCATCATCAGATGACATTTTCCTCTATGGGATCTTGACCTTGGTATATATACATCATCAAAGGATGAAGTTGTGGCCTAACTTTGATATTTATTTTTTCTCTTCAAAAGAAACACAAAATTCAAGTTGTCAACTGAGTCGAAAATGGAGGCCACTTTTGACACCTTAATATTCATAGGCACTAATCAAAAGCCCGTTGTGATGACCTCTTCCAATGTCACAAGTGTGATGGCCGCGAAGTTTAATGTGCAAAATTTGAACGAGGAGCTAGCTAAATCAAATAAGAAGATAAGCTCTCTCAAGGATGAAGTGTTGGAAGCAAATGGAGGAGTAGTTGCACTCCGTCATGAATATAAGGCCTTACACATGGAGAATTAGGTGCTGAGTAGAGAAGTGAAAATTTCACAAAGTGAAAAAATACATGTAGAAGAGTTCCAGACTTAATCAACCTCATTACTATCAAATGTTTTTGGAATGTAGGATCAAATAACAAAACAAATGCAAGAGATTCAGAGCATCATGAGGAGATTCAAAACAATTGTTGAAGCAACTAAAGACTAAGACATCATCATTGAAAACATCAAGGATAATCTTGATAATCTAATCAATTGGTAGCAACAAGAAGGAGAGGGCCATGCAACCCTTCCTATAAGAACTCAAAGTGATATCCAGCAAGACTATGTAGTCATCACCAACTATAGGACTACCAATAGTTCATTATAGAAAGACGTCTTTGCTTCCTTAGAGAAATGACAATGCTTGCACTAGTCAATTATGGATTGAAGTTAACTTGGATTGAAGTGAACCTTGGATTGAAGTCAACATTGCTTAAAATTCAACTATGGATTAAGGTTAACCTTACGTAGAAGTCAATTATTGATTGAAGTCAACCATGTTTCAATGTCAATCAACCACCTTTAAAAATGTGGTTGTGATTGAAGTCAACCATGGGTCAAATTCAATTAACCACCTTTAAAAATGTGGTTGTGATTGGAGTCAACCATGGGTCAAAGTCAATCAACCACCTTTAAAAATGTGGTTGTGATTGAAGTCAACCATGGGTCAAAGTCAACCTTAAATTGAAGTCAACTATGGATTGAAGGTAACCATGGATTAAAGTCATTAATGTTAATATTAGTATGGATTGAAGTCCACTTTGTATTAAAGCCAACCATGGATTGAAGTCAACCTTAGATTGAAGTTAACCTGGGATTGAGGTCAACCTCAGATTGAAGTTAACCTGGGATTGAGGTCAACCTTTAAGTCAACCTTCTATTGAATTCAACTTTGAGGTCTATCTTGGATTAAATTCAACCATGAACTATTATTATCTATGGATTGAAGTCAACCTTGCTTAAAAGTCAATTGTTGTTTGAAGTGACGTATACATTGAAGTCAACCATGTTTCAAAGTAAACCTTGCTTAAAATTCAAGTATAGATTGAAGTCAACCTTTTTTAAAAGTCAAATATGAATTGGGTTCCCCATGTTCTCTTGATTATGTCAACCATGGTCAACATTCTCCTAATTATGTCAACCATGATACTCTAAATTCAACCATGTCTATTATCTATTTTTATTTGTTTATTTAATATTTTATTATTTTATTATTTATATTATTTATTTTATATGTTTTCATTTATAAATACATATATATTTTTATTTTTATAATAATAATAATAAAAATAATAATTCATCAATCTATGTTTTCATTCTATGCATATCAATATTTCAACCATTTCTAAAAATATAATTATACCAATGACACACTTTGTGCATATTCATGTCATAGAAAAAGACTATAAGTGTTAAAACTCTAAACTTTTATGCATTCAATGAGTTGTTACTACCATTATTTTTGTGAGGGTTTTCCTAAGCACATGTGTCTTTACAATGACAACATAAACAATGTCAGGTGTAGATACGCTGCAACTTACACCATTTGCTTAATGTATCATTGAAAGAACAATGTCCATGAATGGTTTTATTATTATGTTCCCGACAGGGAATATATATGAATCGGTTAGATGAATTAATTCGAGAACCATATTTAAATTTTTTATTTTTCAAATGTTTTTACTATAGTTTGATTAATTTTTATTTTTTGAATTATTCAAATATTGATTTAACTTAGGTTTTATTGGTCTTTTGCATGTGACATAGGCCTGGGACTTTGTGCCCCAAGACCTAGCGGCGTGATAACGTAAGCAGTGCCACTGAATATTGAAAAATGGTTTTCATTTATTTGAGTATTCCTTGCCCAAACTACAAATTTTTATGTCTCTAAGGTTTTAAAAGGCCAAGGTATTATTGTCGAAAATACCTTTATATGAATTGTATTTCTGATGCCAAGGTTCATGCAGTGGAGATCTGACAATCAGGGTGCATGTGAGTTCTAGGTCTAACAATCAAGGTGCATGAGTTCGAGGTCTGACATCACTCGTGTGTAGAGCTCTACACATGTATCTACAGTAGATAGATAATCACACTCCAAATGGGACATGCAACACTCCACTTGTATTCTTCCTTAATCAACCCATCCTCCAACTATGCTACTAACATCCTCCAGATGTAGCATGAACAATTGATCAACCTGCATGTCCTCCAACAGAAGCATGGTGGATATAAAGCATACAGAGCTGGGTGGTGGTCTCCCTACACAGATCTGGGCAGTGGCATCCCTTCAGATCCAATGGACTATTGCAAATACACCACGCATATCAAAGGTATTTCCAATCTAGTGTATATATACTAGATTGAATTCGGTATTCATTGTTTACATATTTTTCAAGATCTATGCATTACAACATACAGGAAAACCATATATAGCTTTAGAAATTATAACAACCCATTAATGGAAGAAATGTTGAAAGCTTATCCATTAGTTTTAGTTTTCCAGTTGTGAAATGGAAAAAGATTTAAATCATCTTTCTAATATTTGAACTATCATAAAGCCTTTGAATCTATGACAGCTTTGTAACAGGAGGTTCACATTTCATTATTGCCTGTAAATTGAAACAAATCTAATTATTATTTGCTCAATTTGCTGCAGATAGTATTCTATAAGGAAATTTTTTTGTTTAGCAGTAATGGAAACTAGTTTGGTTAAGTTCCAATAGACATTCTTAGGGTACTTAAGGACTCTCATCACAGACGTCTCAATTCATTTCGTTTTGACAGTGATTATTTTTACAGAGATTATTCAGGTTTTATTATGCTTCTAAAGCAGATTGTTTGAACTCAAGTAACTTATGTGTGGGATATGATTTGGAATACTCTTCTCAAAGCATTGTTTGAACTCAAGTAACTTATAAGCGCAAAATTAGGGAATGAATATTGAATCACCTATTAACGAGATCGATAAACAAAGAAAAACTAAAATAAACAGAGAAAAAGGAGTTAAAGGGGAAAGTTGAGATCGAATCTGTTATAGGCACAACATAGATATATAGATATATATGAAGAGGAGACGAAAAACAAAGTACCTAGTTTTTTTCCTGCTCTGTTCACCTTTTTGTGCCAGTTCTATTCAAAGGAGTTTAGTAGGTTATAAAAAACATATTGGTTTTGGTCCAATATTCCCACGTGGCTGACGTGCTTTCCACTACACCAGACGAATACATTTACTCTATCAATGATAAATATTTACCATTTTTTACGGTTAACTGTTTTTTATTTATTCAAAAAATTTATGTATACATCCACTAATTTAGAGATGGTACATAATGTTCACAATTTTAGCAGAAGAAATCAGGTTCGTAGTTAGACAGATTAACTTCTTGCAAACAATTGATTTCAAACACTCTACTTAACATGTATAATTTTTTTTATAACTTCAAATAAAATTTCAATCGGTTATTTCAACACTTTTCTAATTTTCTATATGCTCGTATAATTTTCCGTTGAATTGCTTAGTACCTTTTGATAAGGTTTTGTAGTCTCATATTAACTGCATTTTATTGTTTCTTCATGACGAGCAGAAAGAGCAGAACGAGGTATGTGCTATATTAAAAAGACCTTGCATTTGTATTTACTTTGTAGAACTTAGTATGGTTGTTTAATGTTCTCGTCCCCACTTCTCCTTCTGTAACAGCTTTAAGCCAGCTCAATGTCTCAGACCAAGATCAATATATATTATATACCACTCACACTAGCAGTACTGGAGACCACGTAGATAAAGACATGCCACTAGTACTAGCAATGGACACCATTAAGTTGTTTAACTAAATAATTTTAAAACATAAAATAACAGACTACATTTAAAAAAATAACCTAAAACTTTAAACGACTCAATTCTGATACAGGAAGTGTGAATAGAGCCAAATCTGGCTATTATTATAATACAAATCTAAATCAAAATAATGTAAATCTATGTGTTTGTATCTTTTATCACATAGAAATATAGTTATTGATCTCATAAATTTTACCATATAAATATATTAACGGGTCAAATAGTAGTTCATTTATAAGAATTTGCATCTTTTAAAATTAGCAGATCAATCATTTGTCAAAACTGTATATTGTAATTTAACAATTATATCAATCACTTCGAAAACAATTTTATGAAAATGTTGACCATTTAATCTCTAGAATCTCACAATTTATAAAATCCATGAAGAAACATGTCCTACGAATTCCAAGTTTCAATCCACTTTGAATGTTTTTTTAAGAAAAAACAAAAGCAGGTCACCAATATTTATTTTTTTATACATTTGAGATATTATATAACTGTTAGCTGTTTGTGTGTATATGCAAGGCTTCTTCGTTGTGGGAAGAGCTTCCGTCAGTTAGGCAAATTGTCTGAAATATCAAGCGAGGCTCCTTTACTAGAGAATAAGAGAAAATTATTATGTAGTATGGGTCTTAGTTATAACTTTGTAATCATATGTAATATATGTATCTTTTGAAATTAAAATTATGGCACATCAGGTGAGGCGATTAGAAATAATTTTGTGTTTTTTTTAATGAGTTTTTCTGTGTTTATAGGTGCTTATCTCAATATGGAGCATCCATTCCTTAGCTGAGTAAGATAATCTTGTTGAAAAAAACCATTTTTATGATCTCAAAATTAATAACTTTCATGTTTCAATATAGAACATTCATTTCCTAGTAGAATAAGCTAATCTTGTCGCAAAAAAACAATTTTCCAGATCACAAAATTAATAAATATATGATAAAATTTTCAAGCAAGAACATAGTTCTACCCTAATCCAAGTTCCTATAATGTTCCATCCCTACTGTAGCTTATCAAATTAATGAACTTGAGACTTGGAGATTTGGTATAGTATTGTCTTCGTCTCAATGACACGTAAATTAATGAACTTGAGACTTGGAGATTTGGTATAGTATTGTCTTCGTCTCAATGACACATCCTCAATGGCTTTGGCATGCAGGCAGAATTATTTATTAACTTGTGTTGGCAATGTCATGAACCAGATTCATAGAATCCACATTTACTTTTTCTTCCTCATACCTGCCAATATAACCTCGAAAATTTCAACTTCTTGATATTCGAGCATAACTAAGTGAGGTCGTAAAATGTATCTAATAACATAACACGTTGATACCAGATTATTATATGATAGAAGTAGAAAAGAATGTGATATAACTATATCTCAATTTCATAAATGGATAATCAAAACTCAAAATCTCCTCAAAATGTCAGAAATATCAACACATTTACCTTGATTTGACAAGCCACCATCCAAGTGGAAAAATAGACCGCGAACAAGTGAAGAAGTACTGCTCCATTCGTAGTGCTATTAAATGGCATTAACTAAAGCCATAATGTTCAAACTATAGAAAAAAGAGATAATTTGAACTGAAGTATCCAATTAATCCACCAACAGATTACTATAGGTAAGGAATCTGTTTTTGGAGCAGGATTTCTGAGTATGGCCGAAAAGTCTTTAGATATCAAAGATTTATTATTGACATTTGGTATTAATTTTTCAATGTAAAATAAAAAGGAAATGATACATAAATTTAAGGTTTTATGGATTCCAAATTTTGATCAAATTTTAAATGATCTAAAACTATTCAAATAACACTCCCTCTTGATGAGGGATCGATATCCATAGACATAAAGGATTATCTAAGATAAAGGATTATCTAAGAAAATAGATATTGTTGATTTATTTTCATTTTAATTGGACACTATTTATTGTACAAAAATCTATTGCTTTCTAAATTGAATCGGAGTACATCGTAAACTTATGGCTATATGAAATATGAATCAAAGGTTAGCAATTCCTAAACCCATAAAAGGTTTTAATTTTGCTTAATCAACACATTAATTATAATTAGACGGTTAAAAATTATCTCACTTACCCCCTTGGTATTGATGTCAAAATTTCCATTTGAATGTAAAAATATGTGATGAATTTTTATTATTTTTAAATATGAAATTAAAAATATTTTGTAATAATTTATAATTTTTTTTTTAAATATTTAATTTTTAGATATTATTAAATTTATTTTAAATTAATTAATATTTAAAAAAAACTAAAAAATAAGTAATTTCTAATATGTTTTGACATAAAAAATCATAGTTAATTTCTTAATGTCATCTTCATCTTCATCTTCATCTTCTAGGTTGTTGCAAAAGGACGAGCCTTGAATGATTATTGCATCACTAATGTGAAGGATGGTGACGCCATTGTCAAATATAGTTTAGACTATAATACTTTATTTCTCCAATAGCTGGTATTATGTTTTAATTTTAATTGGAAGCCATGCTTTAAAATATAAAGTCACATATCGTTTATACTACGATAAACGTTAGCGTTTTTTCCCCATAAAAGCAGTGAATTTTAATAAGTTTTTTTTCTTCATAAAAGCAGTGAATTCCAATAGATGGTATTAAGTTATAATTTATCTTGTGAATTCCAATAGATTATTATGTCTGGTTTGTTCTTAAAATTGTAATTGCAAATGAATTTCTAGTTTTTGAATTCCTTAGAAGCCAACTGATAGATGGGTTTTATTTGTACGATGCATTGATGCACAACTGAAACCAAAAATCCCAATGATAGTGGCAAACCATTTCCAACATGCTAGACAGGTCCTTCGATTAGCATTGCCACTATAGAGAGCATTCCAACTACTCCCAGGCTAGAGGAGCAATTACGAATATCATCCTAGTTGTTGAAATTCACATTCAATGAGATAAAATATGCCACCAGGAACTGTAGGCCAGAGAGTGTTCTCGGTGGAGGTGGGTTTGGCTATGTTTTGAAACACTGGATAGAAGAGAATGGTACTGCTACTGTCAAGCCTGGAACCGGCCTCACTGTTGCTGTCAAGACACTCAATCCGGACGGGTTACAGGGTCACAAGGAATGACTGGTAAGCATAGATTGATAGTTTCCATGAATTCTCTGTTGAAGGAAATGAAGCAAGCACGCTTTTGTTTTGATTTTGTGCTAAAATTTTCTGCCTCTCCAAATTTGAAGTACCTCTGTTTGTGCACGTCGGGTTGCTGAATATGACCCAAGGCTATTATTTGATATGGCCTTAGGTTGTAGAGTAGTAAACAGTGAACACTAGCCTGGACCCATCTAAACCTGGGTGTGAGAAGCACCTTGAGGTTGCATATCTCAAATTCCAATATGTGATTCGTTAGTTGTTTGTGTGAACTATCATGAGCTTCATAACCTCGAGGTGCATATCAAACCTAGATTTAACCTTGGTTTAGATGTGTATGGGCTATTTTCCATATTGATTGCACCCAATGCACTGCCTATATTCAATGCATGTTTAAACTGGAACATAAAGAGTTTATGGATCATCCC
The DNA here is from genome assembly GCA_001517045.1 of Pseudotsuga menziesii. Taxonomy (NCBI): domain Eukaryota; kingdom Viridiplantae; phylum Streptophyta; class Pinopsida; order Pinales; family Pinaceae; genus Pseudotsuga; species Pseudotsuga menziesii. The sequence continues at coordinate 7,754 of LPNX010378698.1, read as the reverse complement.
CACTCCCATGCTGGCTACAGACTACACCTTGCTTTTGTAGTGTCATTCTGTGGTTGAATTTTGAAAGCATGCCGAGTAGCTAAAGTGATATTGAATTTACTGCTCAATCAAATTGGATATCTTATTTGAGATGTGTGGTGTAATGGGTTGATGGATTTAGATTCAAGGAACTTGAAATATTATTTTTCTTATGATTTTGTAGGCAGAAGTCAACTTCCTCGGTCAGCTTCGCCATGCAAATCTGGTCAAACTCATTGCATACTGCATCGAAGATGATCAGAGGTTGCTCGTGTATGAATATATGCCAAGAGAACAGAATTTGAATGTAAACATGATCAAATATGTATTAAATCATTTTTTCTAAGTTTCGTTGCTCCACATTATATAATAATATTCTTTAGTAGAGGAGCTATTATTCTCTTACAAATAACCCGTTAATAAGAACCCAATAAACTAATATAGTATATTATAGTAAGTGTGCATGACTTATATAATGTATGGTTTATATAGTATTAATTAGTATAATAACTAATTAATATAGGGGATAATAATATATATACTTATATTATAATAATTAGTTAATTACTTAAGGTATTATAAACCATACATGGTCTCCTATTATTATAACATTTATAGGAGATAATCATATTAATCAATATTATTAATTATATCATATATTCTAGTATTTATGATTAATTAGTTAATATATGTTAATAGTAATTAGGTATACTATCTTCAATATATTAATATAATTTCATATTAGATAATAATTGTGTCATTATATAGTGCTTTTTTCTACTATATGCACTTGTATAATATGTTTAAATGTTATTTAATATTGTTTATATTAAGATTACATAGTGAGAAAAAAACAACTTTTTATATACAAATAGCAAATTAAATAATGTTAATTTTTTAATATGAAAATATGTAACTTTAATATTTCAAATTAGGTAATATGAAATTTATGTAAATGTAATTTGTACTAGATAGTTTTATTTATTTAATAAAATGAAATTGCTTTATAAATGCATTTTTCTGTACATTTCAAGTTTGATTCCTTTTTTTCCTATGTGCACCTTAGTATGTTTAAATAAATAAATAAATAGTGTTGGTTTTGTGATATCAAATATGTGATTTATTATTCCAATATGTGCTAAACTTTTGATACTTTTAATTTTTGTCATTAACATTTGCAATTGAACCACCGATTTTTCTTTCTTCTTCTGAGGCTACTCCAGTCTTGAGCTTTGCATAGCCAACTTAAATGTCCTCGTACCTACTACTTCACTTCAACAGTATTTTATTGGTCTTTTCCAATTGCAAACAAGCAACAACTGTAGGTGCTAGGGTGGGATATGATTTGGAATACTCTTCTCAAAGCACATGTGCAATTTTCTTCAATTAAAGGACATGCGCAATTTTCTCCCATTTCTTTGCTTTATCCTGTGCACTGAGAAGTTTCAATGAATTACTTAAAAGTTAATTGTTTAGCTTTAGTGATGCAACTCTTTGTCAGAATTACCCACAACAAATTTGAATATTAAACAATTTGATTTTTTTTCTTTTAAGAGATATGTGATTTACACACTTTTTTGTTACAGAAGGTGGGAGTTCCGCATTACTTACCTTTGTAATGACAAGGAGACGGACAAGATGTTGGCTGGAAACTCTATTTGCAAGCGAAAAATTAGAACTATGATAATGAACAATTATGTTATGCTAGCTGCATCGAGATAGAGGAACTAAAAAAAACCAAGACTAGCAAAAAAAAAGCATGAAGTGTGTCGTCTATACTTCCTCTTTAAGCGCAATGTCTGTAATAGAGGAATCTTCCCATATCGATAAATCATGTTGGACTTCAAAAAAATAAACATCATGGTTGGGTGGGCGCTTTGATCATATAGAGTCATTTGAAAGTATGAAGATATAAATACTCTATGATCTTAACCCATATACCATATAGATGACTCTACATTTTTATGTATATGATGTATATCATACATTTGAATGTTGCACAATTCATTTACATTGGGATGTAAAATGTATCTGAAAAATATTTCACTTAACATTGCCCTCCTTTATGGAAAATATTTCCTCTTCCCTCAAATGTCTAGACGGAAACGTAAATCGAATTGAATTGAAACCTATTACCTATTAGCCCCATTGTCATGCAAATATGCAAATTCTTACTCTTTGTTGTGCAGTTCTACCAGAGTCAAAACATTTGTAGAGAAAATTGAGTTGGAATTTGGAAAGGAGGAGGGTAGTGAGATAGTGAGCATTGCCCCTACCATAATCATAGGCCCTTCCATAACCACCAAAATCCCCTCTAGAGTCAATGTAACATTCTGGTTGATCACAGGTACAACTAGCAGCCTATCATCAATTATTATTTCCTAACATCGTCCTGTGTGTTCATATCAACATTTTAATACAAGAAATAATAAATCCTATTAGTATTTACTTAGTAATCCCATGTACTCTGGAAAGGCGATTCTTATTCATAGTTATCACATGTCCTAGATAGAAATTTTATAATAGTTGAGCATAAATGCTTTCTGGCTTGTTTTTCCCCTGCAAGTTTGCATTCATCCAGTCATTACTATCTTTCAACCCAAGAAGTATGAGCCGTCCCAACTTGATGAAAAACTATCCATCTCTCATATTATGACACTACACCGCATTTCCAGCCACCTCTCAACTAAGATACACACATAGAACACTCGCCACTACAATATTATCACATACCTAGTTGGATGCAAACAAGACAAAATGTATCTATACACATTTTCTTTTGTAAGAGAGGACACTCGCACCTTCAAACAGGAGCAAAATATGAAGGAAGACCACGTTTGTTTTGTTGTCCTAGAGCTCTCACCAAATTCTATCATGGGAACCCTTGTGATTAGAGAGGACACTTGTGGTTGAGTGAGTGAATAGAAATATGAACCACATGCACATAGTCTACACGACGATTGTGCTTCTTTACCTTTTTTATTTTTATTTTTACATTATTGTGACTAGTTCATCGTGAACAACAAGGTGGGTTTGAGCTGGTGTAGTGTTCACCCTTTCTTGAGATGCTCAAAGTATATGTTCTATTTTTCACCTAGTATGACCAAGTTAACAAGTGGAATGACTCTGATATTTATGAGTGTAAATGAAGAATATGATATTTATGAGTGTAAAAGAAGAAAACCCTTAGTTGTCTAGAGATGTTTAAAAAAAAAACCATATCTAAATTATAGAGCCTTTTTACCTAGGTGCGTCCAACCTATTGTCCACTATGTAGGGCTTGCAACATAGTTAATATTTTATATAAAATAAGTATTAAATGATTTTTTGGAAATTTTTTTTTTTAAATGAAAAAGTTTCTATTTTAGAAATAATAAAGACTTGTGAATGGAACTTATACTTAATTTGCAAGAAAGGTAAGTACCATCCAAATGGATAGTTAATATTTTGTGACCAATTGAGGTTTAAACACAAGTGGGGATTTTGCATAGAGCATGAAACATGCAACATAAGGCAGGGTTGGTTTTCGTTTTTATATATCTACCCATTAATATATGTTATTCTAATTTGGTAAAATATTTTATGTTATTTAAAATATGATTGTGGTTGTGTTTACTTATATATTGAAATAGATTAATGTTCTTAGTATACTTAAAATATAAAAATAACATTAAACCTAACACAATTGATTATCATATGATCAAATGATAGGTATGGCACTATACATGTATTTTTAGTAATCTAAAAATATAAAGAGGAGTAAATCATATTCTCTTTTATTTATTTTAAGACATTTAAATCACTAAAATACAACATCATATGGGGTACGATTACATGTAATGTTAATGTAATCATCAATGCCAGAAACATTTATTAATTTGCATGTGATATGATCATGTTTATGATTAAATCACTATTTAAATTGAATCACAAAATTGAACGAGATTAACTTCTAGAAACAACATTCTAATATATATTGATATTTGTTCTCATAATTTTATTTGTTTTTGTTCAATACCAAAAAACTAGCAACTATCCCAAGTTGTTGATGGCAACCTCCAAAACATTGCCACCTGGTGGCTCTTGTTTAATTAATATTCATACATTTTTGAAGGAAAGAGACCATGAATGGTTTTATTTAATTAATATTCATACATTTTTGAAGGGTAGAGACATGCGGTGGAAGTTTGAGTTTTCGACAGTTTCAGAACCTAAGTAGGTCCATAAACCTACTTTAGGCTTTCAAAAAGCTTTTTCTCACTACTTTAGTTTCAAAGTAGGGACGATGATCGACTTACTTTAAGGACGATAAACCTACTTTAGGTCTTAAAAAACTGTCGATGTCTCCTCCCCTTCAAAACTGCAATAATGAAATTCATACACTAATTTATATACATAGAAAGGATATCAAATGAAAGCAAGCCCCCCAAAAAAACTACAGAATCGAAACAGGGTTAAAAAAAAATAGTATTAATCATCGTAAATGGGTATAACGTGCATTCCTCAGAACGTACAAAATTTTTGCCCAAATTGAAACCACAAGCTTGCTTCAAGCCTTTTATGGGGTTTGCTATTTAGACACATTTCTTTCCGCAACTGCTGAAACGCACTGTTGAGTATCATATATGCATGTACACTATGCTCATATTGTGAAGAGCCCTGCTCAATTTCACAGTTGTGAGTATGTCAGCATGTCCAAGAGTGCCATTCTGCAGGTGATTATAGTTCTAAACAGTCCATTCATCTGTTTGTCAAGGGCAGCCATGCCGTTTTTCAGATCATCACTGCTTCTCTTCAACTCTGCCAGACCTTGTTTCAACTCCACTGTATCATCTTTGCTAAGAGGGAATGACTTACTCTTCAGAAATTTATCAAGAAGACTATACAATCTCCGGGCAGCTTCGTCCGCCATTCCCAATTCTAGTAATACCGCAGATGCGCGCTTCGATTCCCTTTTCGCCATCTCTTCCTTCATCCCGCGCTGCCCATTCAAGAAAGCCGAAGGCCAAGATCCCGACTGAGACACATTCTTGTTCGCAAGAAGTGGGAACGATCGTTTCGTGGGTTGAAACGATAACGCAGCCACAACTGCGCCGCAAACGAACACAGCGCTCGCTTTACACATATTCATTACTCCTACAAATTCACCCACCACGGTGTTGTCTCTCGCACCCGAATGAGCACCAGGAGCAGAGCGTTGTCCCATTAGCTTCAATAACAACTTGCATTTCTTGAATTCTGATTTCTCCTCTGCCTGCATGTTCATCGCACTCAGGCACTTGGCCAGGGCGCTCCGGGCTCTCCAAAACTGAATCCCACTCGTATTCTCCGCCCCATCCAAGCAATGGACTGCAATCTGAAGGACCTGCTGGCAATGGGCAATTCTAGCGATCCGATTCTTTACCAGATTGCATACATCGAGGAGACGAATTGTGTCCTCCAGATACCTGTTTACCCACTTACTTATACACCCTTGATGTAAATCAAGAACCTGGCGAATATGTAGCGGAAAGAGTTCCTCTGCACGAGAATACGCAGACAAACACAGCATCTCCACTGCTTGCTGTAACCACCCGGCACTCAGCTGACAGGAGCGTTCGTCATCTGAGAAAATCAAACGCTGCAGATCAGTTGCTAAGCGGTTCTCAAAAGCGTTAAGAAGATCGGGATGAGTAGAAGCTTCACAAGGGTGAACAGTGGAGGAGGATTTGACATTAAACGAAACTGGGGAAAGGAATCCATGAAAAGAAGCGGCCAGAGAAGAAAATGCAGACGACAACGATCCGGCCATCCTTGCCATTCAGGGTTATGTCCTCCAAAAGTTCGAAGCCTTCGGTTTCGTTCGATGAATCTTGAAACTGATAGCGAGGAGATTTATATAAATAGAATCCAAAGGGAAGGGAGATTTATAAAAGTGACGACGACTAGAACATGAAAGATTGCAATGATCTTCGCAGGAATCCCTGCGCAATCGCATGGCGACTGGCTGGCTGGTTGATATGGGGCTTCTGAGGCTGCCAGCGACACTGAAGGAACGAGCCAACCTGGCTGTTTGGAATCTATTGCCATCAGTGCTGTTTTTCCATTATTCTAATGAAATATAAAAATAAAGCTGCCCAAAATCTTAAGAGCGAACAATCTCTGCCAACTACAGAGTAGAACCCTAGTTTTGGTTGATAGTTTGATAATGCACATTGCAATTGAAAATGTAAAAAATGGTTTTGATGGAATCTTAATGCACCATGCTTGGCAATGAAGAAACTCCCACCGTTTTGGGTGAGGAGACTCGAGGGGATCTCGAATCGCCTCAGAAAATGCCGTGTGCTCTCATCCACAAACGTGGTGCATTGTATTGCGTCCACATGAACCTCAAAATTAAAACCAGCCGGATTGGGCTTGCACGAAATCACACCATCAAATTTCTAAAGAATAACTTAAAATCAAATCATAGATAGTATCTCATATTTTAAGAACCTTGGTCAACTTTTTCACGTGTGATCAAATTTCTAAAGGATAACTTAAAATCAAATCATTGATAGTATCTCATATTTTAAGAACCTTGGTCAACTTTTTCCCGTGTGATTTAATGTCACGTTTATATATAAAATTTGTGGATCGTATTCGTTGTTGGAGTATAATGAAAGACAAGTGTTTGGACTTTTATACAACTCACAAATGGATTGGTGTTTATATTTTAGAATTTGAGTGATAAGGGTAAGTGCATTATTTATAGTAATTATTTTAAATTTGAAATAAATCATTATATATATTTTAGTTTTTAAGGGAGTGGGCTACCGACGTGACGATTTTGCCCGGCGGCAATCGTCGCGCCGGCACTCCGACCGCCGGCGGCTACCACTCCTCTCCGTTGCCGGCAGCGGCTTCCACCCCGTTGCCGTCCCATAACCTCATCGCCGTTAACGTGATCGCCGTTGAGTGTTAACGTGATCGACCACCTCCCTTACGCCTTCGACGTACCCATCAATGCGCCACCAACCACAATGCAATTCAAATGACAATCCCGCTGCTCCATTGCTCTGTTTCCCGGTCGCGCGAAGTCTCCGACTACTGAATGCTGCTGGTTCTGTCAAGGAAGCTCAGTATGTGCCTCAATTCCACTTAGTCCCAGCATTAAGGAATTATATACATATACATATTCTCACTCACTCCAAGAGAGAGCATTTCACAGTTGATCAGTAGGTGCTAATGTTGTCTAGAGATGAGTGTAGTCAGGACTCGGACATGAAAGTATGTATACCAAGCTGTTGTAATTTGGAACGAAGTGCTCGACAAGATGTATGCTACTCTGCTTTTTTAGTACTCTGAAGATCAAATCACTTCGGACATGAAAGTATGTATACCAAGCTGTTGTAATTTGGAACGAAGTGCTCGACAAGATGTATGCTACTCTGCTTTTTAAGTACTCTGAAGATCAAATCACTTCAGCTTGGAACCACAAAATCAATTATCTGAATTGCAAGATCATTGGACTGAGTATAGGTAAGTAACGAATTCCCAGTTGTCTTTTTGTTTCTTGGTTCTGGTTGTCTCTTTGGATATCATCAATATTCAATTTCACAGTCAAGAGTAGTTTCCAATTTTGTCTAGGTATTTTGGATTGACATTGTTGCCTGTAGATTTGGAATACATGAGGCTTTCGTTCTTCTTTGTAAAATAGGAAGAAGGAAGGAATCCAGAATGTTAAGTCGAGTAATAGATATCACATTGCTGGAGCG
>LPNX010378689.1:61851-89817 GCA_001517045.1 Pseudotsuga menziesii | reverse complement strand
TTAAGATTCGTGATATAGCTGACATTTCCCTCGGATTAATATTCCATCCGAAGATCTGGCTTTTCCTGAGATTAATTTTGCTTCCGGAGGCCTGGCAGTAACAATTCAATTCCTTCTTGAACCGGTGAGCCATAATCTGACTGGCCCCACCCATTAAGATGGTATCATCTGCAAACTGTGAGTGGTTAATGTCTTTAGTTCCTCTAGCCAGCCGAATGCCGGGGAGCTCTTGTTCAAGCCTGGCGAGTTCCAGTTGGAAGCTGAGTACCGAAGCCTGGATGGCGTAAAGGAGAGGCGAGAGCGGGCATCCTTGCCTCAACCCTCTCGAATCTTGGAAGAATGGGGAAGCTCTGCCATTGATGAGGGGGGCTATCCAGGGTTTACTGATGCAGGCCTTGACCCAGGAGACGAATTTGGGGGAAAATCCAANGTAAAGGAGAGGCGAGAGCGGGCATCCTTGCCTCAACCCTCTCGAAGCTTGGAAGAATGGGGCAGCTCTGCCATTGATGAGGGGGGCTATCCAGGGCTTACTGATGTAGGCCTGGACCCAGGAGACAAATTTGGGGGCAAATCCAAATCTCAGCATTACTTGGAGGAGAAAAGGATGACTTACTCTATCGAACGCATTAGCCAGATCGAGTTTCACAGCCATTCCTTTGTCTCCGTTCTTCTGGCTAGAGTGAATGGCTTCCTGTACAAGGATAATATTATCCCAGATCTTCCTTCCTTTTATGAACCCCCCTTGGTTCTCCGGGATAATGCATGGCAGAATAAGCTTTAACCTGGTGGCCATGATCTTCGTGATGATTTTGTAGCCAATATTACACAGTGAGATTGGACGAAACCTATCAAATGTCTTGGCGCCTATTACACAGTGAGATTGGACGGAACCTATCAAATGTCTTGGCGCCTTTCTCCTTAGGAATGAGGGCCAAGAAGGCTGAGTTCGTACTTCCTCCGATCTTGGTGCAATTCTGGGACTTTCTGACCATTTTTAACAAATATNTGAATTCGTACTTCCTCCGATCTTGGTGCAATTCTGGGACTTTCTGACCATTTTTAACAAATCTATTTTAACAATGTTCCAGCAAATTGAAATGAAGTTCACATTGAACCCGTCAGGACCGGGAGCTCGGTCCTCCTCCATGACATCGATAGCTTCACTTAGCTCATCCATCGTGATAATTCTATTTAGTAGATCATTATCATTGCTTGTAACTGCGCTGGGAACAAGATCAAGTAGCTGGTCATCGCTGGGAGAAGGTTGATCAGTAAACAGCTCGTTGAAGTAATTAGAGGCTGCGTCCTTGATTTCATCAAATTGACTAATAACCTGATCATTAAATTTAATCTCAGAAACATTATTCATATTTTTCCTGGCCTCTGTCGATTTATGGAAGAAGCTGGAGTTTGTATCTCCTTCATTCAACCATTTAATTCTTGACTTAAGGCGCCACCAGTCGTCCTCTTGCCTGCAGGCCGCGTGAAGGAGTAAATGCAGATTGGTTTCTTTTTGGATATCATTGATAGTCACCGGCTTATCTTCCATTTCAGCCTGGTGCGCCCCCAATTCTTGGGCAGCATGCAATTTAGAGTCATTTGGATTTGGGAGCAGTTTGGCCCAGATCTTCAGGATTTTTTTAAGTCTCCTCAACTTCTCCTCCCAGACAAAGAAGGGGGAGCCGGTGACCGGGTAGATCCATGAGCCTGCTACAATTTTTAAGAAATCCTCATGCTTGGCCCACATGGAGTTGAATCTGAACGGGATTGGGCCCAAATTTTTTTCTTGCTCCATTTCCAAAAGTATGGGCTTATGGTCAGAGCCGCCAAAAGGTAGGATTTTGGAGGAGATAATCAGGCCTAGCAGGAGGAAATTGTCTTGAATCAGAAACCGGTCGAGTCTTGCCGCAATGTGCCCGGGGCCGGACCTCCTGTTAGTCCAGGTATATTTGCCTGTAGTAGGCTTGATGTCAGTAAGATTCCAGGTCATAATGATATCTTCCACCATGTCAGTGATGGAGTCTCTAGATCTTGAGCCTCCTCTCTTTTCGTTCAGGCTGAGGGTGAGGTTCAGATCCCCGGCCAGAATAACATTACCCTGCAGATTAGAGCGTTCTTCATGGAGAAGATTCCAGCAGTTTGTTTTTTCACCGTAAGAGTTAGGTGCATAGATGTTAAAAATACTTACCAGGGTATTGGTGTTTATTTGTCTCAGCACAGTAAGGATCCAATGGGAGCTGATTTTGGTGTCCATAACATCGTATTTTCTGTCATCCCAGAGGGTTCCTATACCCCCGGATGCTCCCCTAGAGCTTAAAGCAGCAGCTCCATTTTTTTTCCAAAACTTTTTACTAATTTGGAGGAATGCAGTCTCCTCCAGCTTTGTTTCCTGGATCAGCAAGATGTCGGGTTGATGTAGGGATATTAGATCTATCGTAGCTTCTTCTTTACCTTTGCTACCGAGCCCTCTGCAATTCCAGGAAATTACCTTCATTACTTACTTTTGGTGTTCGCGGGCGTCCCTTTCGAGGCATGCCCGTGCTGATGGGTGTTTCTTGGATTGTTTAACAATTTTTCCAAGGTTTGCTGGGACCCTTCCAGCTTGTCCTTGTAGGTTGCTCGCTCCCTTTCTTCTTTCCTAGTCTTCCTCCCTTTTGTTTTATTCATTCGTGGGGTTATTATTTCGATTTCCCCTTCTTCTTCCTCTTCCTCTTCCGAGTCCGGATCTTCATCCGATTTCCCGTGGCTTTCATCTTCTTTAGTTTCTTCTATATTGTCCTCGTTATCTCTCCCTTGATCCGAGATGACTATTTCCAGCTCTTTGGTTTTTTCTTGACTAGCTCTGTCTTCTATTTCAGCAGTTTCATCCCTTGCTTCTACTAATTCTGTGGACTTTGAGGTTTCTTAGGACTTTTCAGGTGGATTAGCTCTGCTTCCCTCACCTTTCTTGGATCCTCCTCCTACTTGTGTTCGCGATCTAGATCTATTCACCCTGTGCCAGCCTTCTCCCTTCTCTTGCTGGTTTTCCGGAGTTTTGGGACAGTTTCGGAGGAAGTGCCCGTACTCGTGACATCCTCTGCATTTGAAGGGGAGTTGCTCGTAGTCCAATTTTTGAATATAAGACCAGTTACCCACCGTGAGATTAATTGCTTCTGGCAGCCCAGCTTCAAGATCAACTTCCACGCATAGTCGGGCGCATGCATATTGATCCTTTGGAATGGCCATATCAATATATTTCCCCAGGGCGTTCCCGATAGACTGAAGAGATTTAGGGTTCCAGCAGTGCATAGGAAGGTTAGGCAGTCTGACCCAGACTGGGACAGCTTTCGGAATGTCAGCTTCAGGGTCGAAATCCGGTGTCCAGCCATTGAGGTACAGGCCTTGCGGCCCCATGAAGTAGGGCCCGTTTCTGAAGATTAGGTCTTTGTCATCTTTAGATTCGAAATCAAAGAGGAAGTATCCTTTGCCCACGGAGTAAGATGCAACATTTTTGGTTATTAGCGGTCGCCAGTTCCGTTGAACCCAACTGTCAGTGGTTTTAGGGGAGGGCCATAGGCCTGTGAACTGCCCGATCAGAGCACGGTCTGCCAATGACAGGGAAACCCGAATTGTTTCCTCCGGTGGGAGAGCTACCACCGTCACATCTTCTATTCTCTTAACGAATTTCAGAAGTTCTCTTTTTCTATATCTATTGACAGAGTTAGAAATAAGCCTTTCGAAGGCTTCCGATCTATTAGACGGCGAGTCCCCGCCTGTCTCCTCAGCCATTGGTGCTCCACCCTTCAAAGCATGGAGGCCTCCTAAGCCCAGCCAGTCGAGCACCACTCTATAGCCTGATCATGCATGCAACCCAATGATCACCTCCTTTCCCTGGAAAGCACACAACCCCTCAATGGGATCGCAGTTCACTCTGGCAGGGACCTGCAGTCTACACGCCAGGTCAAAGCACCCCAGCGCGTCCTCTGCTCCAGCGAATCAACCAGATCAGTGGCGTTCCCTTCTCCAGCGTTCAAGCGTGATCTCCAAAGTCCAGATCCGATCTGCGGCACCTATCGGTTTTTTCATCCATTTAATGTCTTTTTTATTACTTATAGAAAAAAATTTCATTTGAAGATGCCAAACAGGGGTACAGATGGAGTACCGGAGTCCTTCAAAATTCATATCCAAAGAGCCAAAATAGAACGACAAAGGAGACAACGTCTTGAAAACGTTGAACTTGATGATACACTTGATCATTATATTTGGAATGGGCTTGACACTGTGCAATATAAATTCATTTTAGGTGACTGTACAGACATTGCAAAAATTGTTCCTAAAAAGGAGTGCAACCTAGTTATTGCAAATATCCCTCATGGATTCAATATAAGAAACACTACTTATGATTGTGAGCCTTATACTTACCAATCATTTAGTAAAGTGGTTTCAGGATTTGTAGATGTCACAACATCACCACTATGGAGATTCATTGTTTTCCATTCTGACACACAATTAGGGGGGTTGTTGACATCCTTCAAGGGTAAAGCAAAAACAAGGAAACAACTTTATTGGTAATATATTTTCACTATTATGATCAAGTTATTGAATTTATAAATAAATTATATTTATTGATAAGTTAATTCAATTCTTTTTTTTATTTTGACCACAAGCAAAAGCCTAATATTCATAGCTCCAGCAGTGATCCATTTGTGAATGATATTGAAAACATACATCTTGCAACTTGGACAAAAGATGAGACTTATGAATCTCTTTTAATCAATAAAAAGAGTGAAGGAAAATATAGTCAGATGTTGACTTATAATGCCGTGGTTAAAAAATTGACATATGAAGAAAGGGATTTGAAAGGAGTGGCTGTAAACATCTATCAAAAGCCACAAGCTTTGATTAATTATCTCATAGATACATTTTCAAGTGAAGGAGATTGGGTCTTAGATTTGTTCTCGGGTTCAGGTCAAATTTCAGATATTACATATGGAAACATATTTCAAGTTTTATTGTTTTTAATTATTCATTAATTTTTTTTAAAGTATGCTTCTTTATGTTATTTGTCTTAACTATTTTTTTTGTTTTTGGTGATTAGGTACAACAATATCATGCTCCTTACAAAAAGGAAGAAATTGCATATCCATTGATAATGATCCACTACAATGCAATTACACCAAGCAAAGAATTAATGCTATTCAAGTTCTTTTAGATGAATTACAAGAAGTTGGTTTGAAGAAAGGGGAGTTTAGTGAAACACATGTGGCGAAGATGTCAAAAGATCGTCAACCCCCATTAGGAGGGATGTTTGGAAAGGAGCACTTTGGGCATCTTCCAGACATAGAATACCCAATGGAAGAGGACATTGATGTCCCCGAGAAAAGCCAAGCTCCAGAAAATTCCAATTTCGATGAAGAATTTGGCCTGCATGATATTGTTGAGTAGTTGAGTGTCTTGAAGAAAATGTTTAATTTGACAACTTTTTGATAAGATATATTAGTACTGTTTTGACTTTCAGACTTTATTTTAGAAATAAAATCTCTATTATATTGTTTTTAATATGTTATTTGCAAATATATGGTATAGTTTTTCGTGAATTTATGTGAATCGTAACATTTTGGAATATAGTATGAAATAGTATCATTTTTATACAAACATTCTATGAAAATCTATTGAAAATGGTTGTAAATGTCTTTATTTTCTAGAATTTCTTAGAATTTTATCAATAAAAAAGTCTTATTTTGCCTATAAAAAAGTCTTATTTTAAAGGAAAAATTGCAAAATGTATATGATTTTCACTATAAATTGCTTCTAAATGTATGTTATTTTGTTAAATGTCTAAAAAACACACTTGAAATTAGAAAGTAATAATATTTTACGACGAAGATGATTCAAAGGCCCAAAAAAATGCCTTAAAATGAAAATGTGTGATACTGGTATCAACCCTTTTTTAATGGAGGTAAAATTAGCTACTAAAATTAGGAGAGAGAAAAACGAGAACTGTGTCGAGTTCTTGTTTCATAGTATAAGTGGTTGAAATCTTTATTTCTGATTATGGGTTGATATTAACCACTTTATGACCATCCAGAATTAGTATACAATGCTTTACAACAGATTCTACTTTATTATGCTTTATCCTTCTTTTATGTGGATAAGGTAATGCTAGTTGACTAGGAAATTGGGTCCCTTTGTTTCCAACCCATCCGTCATGACTTTCTCTCCATTTTCTAGGATTAGCATGTTTTTAAATCTCCCTTGACAATTCACTCATTCTTTTTATAATTCGTGAGGTCCTTGACATATTTGGGAAGTGCTTTAGCCACCTATGAGGGTTTGCTATATTTTGGTAAGTCAACCTTTTTGAGCTTTATGAATTGTCTCCATACAACTCAATTTTCCTGCAAGGGATGTACTATTTATGTACACTATTATTCATCATTATTCAATGGAAGGATAAACTCCAATATTCATATCTCTTCATTCATGTGATCCAGTCTCTTTTCTTCTCTCTATTTTTCCTGTGTATGCTTGTGAGAATTCTTAGTAGCAAGATCTATTTACTGTGCTTCTTCTGAGCATCATTGCTCATAGCATTAATCTATTATTTCTACATGGTATCATAGCTACAAGGAGCACAACCTTGCAATATTCTACATGGTATCAGATCAGCAAGGTTGATCAAGTTCTACAGAGTTGAGGAGTGCAACCAGTCTCCTATCCCTTTGTGAAGAAGAGCTTGTCTAGCTTACAAGATTTTATACTAGTTTGTTTTGCAGGTTGTAGAGAGTTTCTTCTTGAGAACATAAATTTAGAAATATAGATTCTCCTTCATCAATAATTATTACTCCTTTCAACTACCATGAATGGAAATCCAGAATTGGCAGTCTATTGCACAGTAGAGGATTATACAGAGTTACTCTAGCTTTACATAATGATCCCAATGCTGTGATTGAGAAAGATAAGTGGAATAATAGGTTGGATGAAGCCTATGGATTGCTTTGACTCTCTATTTATCCTGATATACTCTTTCATATAGATGGTTTGACCACTCCAAACCATGTATGGACTCAATTGGAGTCTCTCTTGGGAGTTCAAGATGAGCTAAGAGCGCATCAATTGGAGATTGAGTTATTCTCACTAAGTCCAAGCAATTTCGAATCTCTTGAGGGTTTCTTCACCAAGTTCAAGTCACTTTTTCTAATTCTCAAGCAATGTGGGATTGAGAAAGAATATTATCAATTAATCATTTCCATTGTTTCAAAATTGGGTCCTGATTACTCAGTTTTTGTGTCTACTTTTCAAGCTACTAGGCTTGTTGTTCCTAAGTGGAAAATCTCTTCTTTAAATTCTTTTCTTGATTCACTAACAAAGGAGAAAGATAAATTGATCATATGGGTGTCCTTAATTCTTCCAAGGGAAAGGATCATTCTCTCTTGGTTCAAGGAAACAAGAATTTCAAATGAAAATAGAACCAAATTGTGAAGAAGCCAAATACAAAAAGTGAAGATGATATTTCGAAGCCTACTGATGAAGATTCAGTAAAGAAGGGTAAGAAAAAAGGGAGAACATCCAAGTTTTTTTATTGCAGAAAGGGTTTTCATTAAGAGAAGAAGTGTTTCAAGAATAATATGGACATCATGTATCAGCTTCTTGAGAAACACAAGATCGAAGTTCTAGATGAACCAGAAAAGCCTGTTGATTCCTCAGAACAATGCCATAGTGCGCACTTCCAAGGCGGTATAAATTATGCTTTGAGTGCCATAGTTTTATCCTTTTATAATGTATTTGATATATATTTAGTCTCTGATATATCAGAATCAGAAATATCAGATCCTTTCTTTGATAATCCTCCTCTCAGTCTACTAGATTCATCTCCCCAAAATTGTGATTTTTCACTAGATATTGATTTGTCTTTGAGAATATCTTCCTCACAAGATTATATATCTGATTTAGAATATTTTCAGGGTGATATGTATGTCATGACACAAATCATACCACCATCCATACCATCTACCATACCTATGAATAATCCTAAGACTATATAAATCCCAAGTTCACTAGTTGATTCCTCATTGGTCTCTTATGTAGTGTTACTTATCTTATATGGTTTGAAGTATTTATTATCTTTTAGTGGTTGGTTATCCATGACCTTAGTAATATTTGGAATTATATTTAACATTTTTGGATATGTTCTAAAAAATTATGGTTCAGATCTCATTTCCATCCATCATTCAAATTTTTACACCTATAAGGTTTTCCAAGTTGCTCATAGTTTTCCTAGTCTAGCCCTATATCCTCATAGAGTCACTGAAGCCTCTGTATTTACTATTCCATATGCTAATGTTTTTGATATATAAAAGTTTTATCAGCCTCATATCAGATCTTGAAAGGTGCTACATTATATTGGAATATTGACATGTGATTCACATCACAAGTTTGCAGCTATCCAAGGAATTGAATGTGTGATAAATTGTCTTAATTTTTGTACTCTTCGGAAAGGAGTATGCACATATATCTTTTCCATTTCAGATTGTGTTTGCAGATCGGAGTTTGACAGTAGCAAGAAGAATTCAGATAATTCTCCTACTTCATCATTTGATGAGATACAAGGATTATCTCCTCTTCTTTCTTGCAGGTTCTACGCTCTAGCGCATGATCATGGAGTTCATGATTTCTTCAACAAGTATTCCATCTAGAAGTAGATTATTCAACTCATTGAATTGAATATAAATATATGTTGAAGAAATTATTTCAAATTTTGTGCCTTGTCCTTTCTTGACGGAGGATTTTTCCCATGTGGTTTTGCCTCTTTCCTCACTTTTCTGGACATAATAATTGTTAAAGGGTGACCATAGCCTTGTTGTTGGGCCCTATATGCATCTATATTTTTTGAAATACCATCATAAATTCATACTTATAGGGGGGTGTTGGAATATATTAAACCCACTCATAACTTAGGATAAAATAATTAATCATTATTTGATTAATTATTCACCCACTAGCTTAATTAGTTGGCATCCACTTGCACCTTAAAGTCAACACATGCCATCTATACCCCAGGAATGATTTATTTATGGGTTGATATTGACCACTTTATGACCATATAGAATTAGTAAACACCGTTTTACAGTAGATTCTACTTTATTCTGCTTTATCTTGCTTTTCTGTGGATAAGGTAAAGCTAGTTGACTAGGAAACTGGGTCCCTTTGTTGCCAACCCATCCTTCATGACTTTCTATCCATTTTCTAGGATTATCATGTTTTTCCATCTCCCTTGACAACTCACTCATGATTTTGCTAATTAGTGAGGTCCTTGATGGATTTGGGAAGTGCTTTAGCCACCTATGGGGGTTTGCTATATTTTGGTAAGTCAGCCTTTTTGAGCTTTATGGGTTGTCTCCATACAACTTGATTTTACTATGAGGGATGTACTATTTATGTACACTATTATTCATCATTATTCAATGGAAGGATACACACCAATATTTATCTCTTCATTCATGTGATTCAGTCTCTTTTCTTTTCTCTATTTTTCCTGTGTATGCTTGTGAGAATTCGGAGTAGCAAGATCTATTTCATGTGCTTCTTCTTAGAATCATTGCTCATATCATTGATCTATTATTTACACAATATTAAGTAGATCACAGTTTTAGGTAGTGAAGGGTACATGTCTTATTTCTATTAATGGGTGATTGTGTAGGTTTGTTAAAACGTGTTACAAAAGTAGTTAAGTTTGAAATATGAATAAAGATAAGTATAAGTCAAAGTCATTAATTTCCATTACGGAAATAATCATAATGATGAAAGAATAATGGGTTGCAAACATGTTATATGATGATGAAAAAATTGGAAGGACAT
This sequence comes from Pseudotsuga menziesii, assembly GCA_001517045.1. Classification (NCBI taxonomy): domain Eukaryota; kingdom Viridiplantae; phylum Streptophyta; class Pinopsida; order Pinales; family Pinaceae; genus Pseudotsuga; species Pseudotsuga menziesii. The sequence goes on along the minus strand of LPNX010378689.1, from coordinate 79,980 downwards.
ATTTGGTACTGAGAAGAAGATTGGAAACATTCAAGGAGCCATGTTAGGAGTTATTACAGAGAAAATGTGAGTTAATGTTATTGAAAGATGATATCTTAGTGATGAAATTATTTAAATTAAGTGAATTTTGGTAGAGAGCATTATAGTTTGAAGAAAAATTAAGCCATGGTTGGGAGGTTTCAAAAGCTAGTACATAGTTTATAGTTGTAGTTTGAGTTGAGTTGAAGAGTTTTGAGGTATAATATCGACTTCAGTAGTACCCAAATCTTGTCCAAAGATATAAATAGTTAAAGAAGCATGTATTCCTATTGTGAAGATTAATACCAAGGTAGAAATCAAGGAACTATTATTGGGGAAGGTACCATATATGAAATTTTTGGATTTTATCTTGCAAGATAGTGATAGTTTTCCTAGTATACAATTATCTAATTATGCATACATGATTTTGGATCTTGATGGTACTCAATGATTTATCCCTAAGGAGTGGACACAAAATATTTATCAATTTGAAATTATGTGTCTATTATATGTTCCACATTTTGGGCATGGACTTAGTATTACACACTGTATTTAAGTTCTATTGAGTCTGTTGCAAGGAGGATGTTTATGGCTAGACAAACCATATATTGTGGATCTAGATGTGATGCAAAAGGTTTTTGATTTGTCACACAAAGGGGAATATCATGCAAAATCAATAACAATAAGGAATTTGAAGGTTAATGAATTTTAGTAGAATTATGTGTAACACATCTTGGAATGAGAGGAGAAGTAATTTCTGCCATTTCAAATCCAAAAGTTAGGTTTGCTACTCATATTTTAGTAAGGAAAATTTTGAGAAAGTGTCACAAGGATGAATTCCCTATGGGGGTGTTGTTGATAGAATAAAGGTGTACACAAGGTATAAAAAAGAGCTGGGAAAAATAATTATTACAAGATTTTATTCAAGATTGTCTAGATAGTCAAAATTTAGGTAAATAATTTCATTTGAGATAGGTGCTTTTATTTATAGAAATGGTGGAATGGAAGGCTGCCCAAGGATTAGAATATGATACCGAGGCAATTGAGTCATTTCTATCTCCAAATTTCAATATTTGGAAACATAGTGTGGATTAAGAGGTGCAAAAAAGTACCAACTTGACATTTCAAAGTTGGTATACATAGATGATACAAGCAACACTAGAGTCATACTGTATTCCACCTTCTTTGGTAGATAAGTATGAGGCTATGATACATTTTTCAATGGATTATCATAATATCTTTATTTCACCCCATGTAGTTCCTGTTGGGCCTAGAAATGGCCCCTTTTTTACCATCCTTATCCACCTCTTTTTGTCTTATCCTACCCTATTGTGCATGCTAAACAGATGTTTCTCCTCACTCTTCCCCTTAAGTCACAAACATATGGTTAGTTATTGTCTTATTTTATTAATTCTTAGGATTGTGGTAATCAAGGCTCTATATCTTCAAATATGCTAACATATGATGGTTTATAAAGGTATTTCGAGATATAGAGAATGCAGGTGTAGCAGGATGAACATGCTAAGGGAAGGATGAACATTCATTGCTTAAGCTGATCTCCACCCATCCTACCGTTGCCCAAAGAACACAGTCCCGGTGTATTATTCCATGCAAAGCTGTACAAGGGTAGCTGCAACAGAATGAAACAGATATGGAAGGAAACAGTGTGCCACTGCTCGAAAATAGCTGTGTTCTGCGGGACATCTTCTCAATCGAACAGGATCATCATTATTTCTGGGTCAATTAACAGTTTCCCCATATTTCCTACTCTCATCCTACCATGGCTGTAACAGTTGTTGTAATTAAGGCCGCCTGAAGATCAGAGATCTTCATGGCTGCCCAATAATAGGGATAGGATGTTATGATTGACATTGTATAAATATGGGGAACTATTTTGAGCCAAGGGTTGAACCCTTAACCAAATTATTGTATTAGTTGTGACTGAGGTTGCGTGATTTATCTGCCCTTCTTAATACAAGGAGTTACTTCAGATCTCATTGCTTTAACGTGCATTACTTCCAGCATCTCTGTGTGAAGGCTGGGCCCGCCTTCCCACAGGGGTTGCTGGGTTAAATTAAGAATTTTAATTATTATGTCATGTGATGTTGTGATAATTTCATTTTCTCATAGTAAGCTGCAACAGTTGTTGATTTACAATGTGTTATTAATTGCATTTCTTGGAAAGTTGCAGTGGTATGATGTGATAGTCGACTGTATAGGTAATTGTTCCTTATGGAACTGTGTGGTAGCTGTAAAAGCCTTGTTCATCCCTAGATATTCCAATTTTTGTTTCTATATATTCTCGCAATTTGTCCCTTTTCTTTTGTAATTGCAGAATTTCATTCCTGTACTTTGAATTTCTAGAATAGCTGAATTCAATTCATGTTTCTAGGTTTCTAGAATAATTAGATCAATATAGTTGAGTGAATCATTAGATGATTTGGTAAACAGGATTTCATTTTCTACAAAAGTAATCTAGATGTGATTTCTCGAATCTTTCAATTCTAGATCAGAATAGTAAAAGGTAATTGTGACTGTATTCTTTAGAGAGTAAACTAGATTAAGTAGATCCTTGGGATGAGCGTAGCTGAGCAGAGAATAGGATTGTTTACTTACAGCAACTCAGTGTTTAAGCATATATAGTGCATGTTATCCTTGAAATAAAAGACTTCCCTAGGTTGAAAATAAATATTGAACACTCTATATGCTAGCTATAATTAACTTGCATATCGGGTGCCCAAAATTTTGGCGTCGTTGCCGGGGTGGATAAGTATTAAACACTATCATAGTTGCATCCTGTAATTGTTTCTATTCAATCTCCTTCAGTTTTTCGTTGGAATGATTTGGGTTGCATGAATACAAGAAGGGTACAGGGATGATTTTAAGGAACCATACTTATTTAAAAGTGTGTGAATGTTGGCGAATATTACCAATTCTTAAAACTACAACTATAAAATGATTGGTGATATTTTTCAAAAAATATTTTAATTTCCAAGGATTTTATATCGTTTATATAATAATTTGGCGATTTTTAGGGTGAAAAAATTTTACCCCATCAAAATTGGGCGAAACAGGGTTCAAAAAATGCAAAATGGTGAATATTTTTTGGGAGAAAACATGGAAAAATAGCCCACTAGGCTAAAATTCTCCCCTAAAATTATCCCTGGAAGGGTAAAGCATGACCATCTTACAAATCCCAAAACCCCACAAAACACTAACATTACAGGTGGTCGAGGTCGTGGGCGAGGTCCAGAATTGGGGAGAAGAACATTCATTAACGATCTAGTTGATAGAACCAATTCTTCTACCAGGGCTCGCTATCAGGAAACACCTATCAGAAGAAGCCCTACCAATCCTAGAGTGCTAGTGTCAGGTTCTACAGTGGAGAATACACAAGCAGCTGCAACACCCTCGAGTATCCCTGCAGAGGAGGACAGAGTTAGTACTACAGGATCTGTTGATCGAGATCTGGACTATCACATTAATGGGAAGGTTGTAACTGAAGAAGAGTGGACATAGTTCCATCATAAATTTGTTGATCAGTGGAAGAACGAAGAGGAGAAAATAGAAGAAGATATGAGTAACAAACACGAATCCAAAGAGGAAGAAGCAATGGGAGAAAATCATCATCATGAAGGTAATTCCCTTCCTGAAGGGATGGTGGCTACACTTCAGTTCCCAATTCAACAACCAGAAGGGATATCCCCTATGAAAAATATATCACTGTCAGTGTTGCCCCGCTTTTATGGAAAAGCGATAGAGGATCCAAATGAATTTCTTTTCGAATTTGATAACTTCTGTCGCAGCTATGATTACACCACCAACGCACAGAAGCTGAAACTCTTCCCTGCCACTTTGAAGGACAAGGCATTGTGTTGGTTTATGAGCCTAGGAGGTGGAACTGTCACTAATCAGGACAGGATAAAATAGGTGTTCCTGGAGAAATATTAGGAGTATTGCAATACTAAGGACAAGAGAGAAGAACTGTTTAAAATGGTACAGAAGGATGATGAAATTTTGGAAGACTTTGTGGAGAGGCTCTTATATAATGTGCAAAGAGCTGGATAGATGAATATGGGGTTAGATGTGCTCAAAATAATCCTGCTTCATGGGATTAGGGATGATTTCCTAGATATGTTAAACCTGTTAGGAAAGGGGGATATCTCCAAGGAGTCTTTCAAGAAAATTGTGGAATTGTGTAAAAGGTACTCCGGGGGATCTTCCAGGAATAACAGGCGGGACAAACAGGACAAGCTAGAACGTGATGTCTTCGACAAAACTAAGAATTCATCTAATGGAGGAGCCACCCGTGCAGAGATAGGAAACCTCCTTGAAAATTTCAAAACAGAAATGATGAGCTCTATCTCCTCGAAAATAGACGTCCCGAGGGAAAAGCAGAAACAGGTAGTAGAGGATATCACACTAGGTGTGTTCTGTCCTCGATGTAGAAAGAACCACCCTCTGAAGGAGTACCCGCTCAATAAGGTATAAGTGTGTCAGCTGTGTGAGCTGAACCATGACACAAAAGAATGCCCATCACTTCCCCAAGTAAAGGCTATTCTGCATGAATCAACTCCAGAGGTGGAATCAACCTACTTTATTGCACAAAAGAAGCCCTGGCAGCCTCGAAATCAAGGTATGACTCCAGACTCATTTCCATTTTTGAATAACATGAATAATTGGAATAATATGCTGCAAATGAATACACATTTCCCTTCATCTTATTCCAATCCTCAATGGTACCCCTCTCAACCTTCAATGCAAAATTTTAACTCTTGGAACCCCTGGGTTCAGCCACCACACCAACCAACTTCTTGGTCTTCTGGATGGAGGAATTTCCATCCAGGGAACCAGTTTCCTCAACAACCTCCACATCAAACATTTTCTCAACAACCATACCCTCCTCAATACCCTCAGCCTTATCAGCAGTCGCAGCTGCAATTGCAGAACAATGTTGCTCCCAATATGCCGATATGACCTTAGCTGCCTTCTCAACCTAATCCTAACCCAAATAATAAAAAATTCCATCAATTTGAGACTGTCAACATGCCTACTTACTCCCTTACTCCTATGTCCTGCAACGATATTCTCTTACGATCAGGAAAGGTAGTAGAGCCTGTCATCATTGAAGATGTTCCATCCCCTGTGCATGAAGAAGGGGTGAATCCACATCATCTATCTAATACAACCCCCATCATTGAATATGTTGAACATCTCACTAATGTGTCGGCTAAAATGTAGAATAATATATCTAGCGACACACAGCCTACCTAGCTGATTAGGAAACCACCGTACCCTGAAAGATTAATGCTACCAAAGGTAGTGGGACAACCTCAGTTTAACCTCTTAGGAGAGTTAAAAAATATTTATGTTAAAATTCCTCTCCTTCAAGCTCTTCAAGATGTACCTATCTATGATAGAACTATTCGGGATCTGTGCACAAGGAAACCAGGAAGGAAATCGAGGGATCCTCCCACTGTTCATGTCATAGGGAAATTATCTGCATTAATAATGGGAAAAACCCTTCTGGACAAATATGACGATCCTGGGAATCCCACTGTCACTGTGTAGATTGGGCATACACAGATACCCAATGTACTGGTAGATTTAGGAGCAACGATTAATGTTATGACTATTGAAACTGTAAGAAAACTTGGGCTCACTAATCTCAGGCCAACCCCGACTGTTTTAGAACTGGAATATAGATCCACTATTAAATCGAAAGGAATTTTGGATCATCTCGTCATCTCAGTTGATTCTTGGGAGTACCCTGCCGACTTCTTGGTTTTACAACCTAATTCACAGTTAGGAGGACACCCACTGATCCTGGGAAGGTATTGGTTAGCTACAGCTGATGCTTGCATCAGCTGTCGATCTGGATCTATGACCATATTAGATGGTACCGAGAAAAAGAACCTCACTCTCTATCCTCCAGCTCGACCAAGCTTAGAAGCTGAAACTCCTTTATGGATGGAGCCAGAGGAAGAAGAGGGCGTTCAACCATTATTAATGATAAGGAAGGCTTTAACCTTTAAGGATGAAACTGAAGACGATGCTATTAATAATTTCATCAGTGAACCCACTTCTGTCAATAAGGAAATTTATCAAATCCTGAACATTACTCTAGGAGAGGAAGAACAAGAAAATCTCACAGAAGAGGCATTAGTCAGTGACACTCATAAAGTTCTAGTACTGAAAAATTTGAAAAGTATTCCTATCGAGGTAGAGTCTGGAAAAACCCTGAATATTACCCCAGCCTCTCCTTAGATTAATAGAAGCACCTGGTCAGTCTCTTAAAAGAACACAAGGGGGGCATTTTCCTGGGATTACATAGACATGAGGGGTATTCCCTCTAACCTGTGCACCCATCATATTTATATTAAAAGTGACTCCCGACCTGTGTTCCAGCCTCAACGACGAATGAACCCCAATCTTAGGGACATAGTGAAGGAAGAAATTCAGAAACTATTAGAAGCAGGATTTATATATCCCATTTCAGACAGTGAGTGGGTGTCCCCACTTGTAATAGTACCCAAGAAAAGTGGTAAATGGAGAGTCTTTGTGGACTATAGAGAGTTGAACAAGGAAACACAAAAAGATCATTTTCCCTTGCCTTTTATCGATCAAGTACTCGACACCTTATTGGGGAAGAAGTTCTTCTCCTTCCTAGATGGGTTTAGAGGGTACAATCAAATCCAGATTGCTCTTGAAGACTAAGATAAAACTACCTTCACCTGTCCCTGGGGAACGTTTGCATACAGAGTGCTTCCCTTTGGCCTGTGCAATGCACCAGCAACATTTCAAAGAGCTATGATTGGCATATTTTCAGAATTAGTTAATGATAGTATGTAAATTTTTATGGATGATTTTACTCCTTATGGCAAAGATTTTGAAGAAGCATTGAAAAATTTGGAAAAGGTTTTAACTCGATGTGAACATACCCAGCTCACTTTAAGCACTAAAAAGTGCCATATGATGATGAGTGAAGGAGTAGTATTAGGGCATTTCATCTCTGCTGATGGCATCCAGGTGGATCCCTCAAAAATCAAGGTAATAAAAAATATGCCTACTCCTATAACTCAAAAAGAAGTGTGAATTTTCTTAGGACATGCTGGATATTACCGAATATTTATAGAAAAATTTTCCAAACTTGCCTCTCCTTTATTTTCACTATTAATGAAGGATGTGCAATTTGTTTGGAACGAAGCATGCTAGACATTGTTTGTTAAGCTTAAGGAGAAGCTCTCCACAGCTCCCATCTTAAGAGGACCCAATTGGACCCTGCCCTTTCACATTTATTCAGATGCTTCTGATACTACCATTGGAGCAGTTTTAGGACAGCAGGATGGTCAAGTACCTTATGTAATTTATTATATTAGTAAAAACTTAGCCCTTGCTGAGCTGAATTATACTGTCACCGAGAAGGAGTTCTTAGCCATTGTTTACTCCATTAACAAATTTCAACATTATATTACTGGATATCCTACATTTGTGCACACTGACCACTCTGCCATCAAATATTTAATGAATAAACCTGTTACTAATTCCAGGGTGACTAGATGGCTTTTATTATTATAGGAGTTTGATATTATCATTATAGACAAACCTAGAAGAGAAAATGTTGTCGCTGATTTCTTATCTCGTTTCACTAACAGTGATGATAATTTTCCTGTTGAGGACTCTTTTCTAGATGAAAACTTATTTGCAGTTTCAGCTCACTCCCCTTGGTATGCAAATGTCGCTAATTACTTGGCTGCAGGAAAGCTTCCAGCACATTTGTTCAAAAGAGAAAAAAAGGAAAATTATTCAGCAAAGTGCCAGGTATTTTTGGGCAAACAGTCATCTCTTCTACACAGGCCCTGATCTTGAGATCAGAAGATGTGTAAGAGAAGATGAAATATTCCATATTATGAAGGTTTTCCATGATGAGCCTTTTGGGGGGCATTTTATAGATAGAAGGACAGGACACAAAGTGCTGAGAATGGGCTACTATTGGCCGACCCTTTTCAGGGATGTAAAAAGATATGTCCATTCTTGTGATAGCTGCCAGAGGATGGGCCAACCCAATAGATTAGATCAAATGCCTCTTCAAACACAATTAGTGGTTGAACCCTTTGATAGGTGGGCTTTAGATTTCATTGGTCCTATCAACCCTCATTCCAAGCAAAAAGCCTACATCTTGGTCTGTACCGACTACATGACGAAATGGGTAGAAGTTGTGGCTCTGGTGAAAGCCAATGACCAGGCTGTGATTGATTTCCTATATAGTGAAATATTTACCCATTTCGGGGTACCCAAGGAAGTGGTTACCGATGGAGGACTGCAGTTTGTGTCGCATCAATTTGAAGCTCTGCTACAAAAGTATCATATTCAACACCAGATAGCTTCACCCTACCATCCCCAAGCCAATGGCCAGGTGGAAAGCACTAACAAAGTCATTTAAGCTATCCTTACCAAGACAATCAAGAGCCATCGTAGAGATTGGGCTGATAGACTTCCAAAATCATTGTGGGCATATTGTACCACTTGGTGCAACACTACAAGTTTCTCTCCTTATGACTTGGTGTATGGGAAAAGTGTTGTCTTCCCAATTGAATTTGAGATTAAGACTTTGAAGACAACCACAGAGGTAAAACTAGATGTAACTGAAGCCCAGAAGAGAAGATTGAATCAATTGAATGAACTTGATGAGAACCGGTTAGCCACTGTAGATCAAACTGTATTAATCCAGCAACAGAGGTCCAATTGGCACGAACGATTCATCAATAAGAAAGTCTTATGTGAAGGATACTGGGCACTATTATACGATTCAATATTCAAAAGAGACTTCAAGGGTAAACTACGCACAAGATGGTTGGGCCCATACCTAGTAGACAAAGTATTTGATAATGGTACGGTCCACCTAGTAACCATTGATGAGAATCGCACACCATTATTTTCTAATGGTCATAGGCTGTGGCTATACCATAAGCCCATTTCAAAGGATGCATTTACATCACAGATTACAGCTGATCTAGACTACTAGCTAGCACAAAGGCAGGAATTTTTTTCTGCCCCTGTCAATCCTTAGTTAATCACTGTAAATCTCATATGAATTCTTGTACATAAATAAATTGTTTGTTTTTTCTTTTGTTTTCTTTTGCACTTGATCCGTTTTTTTTTATGAAATGTGCAGGGAAGCACCTGAGAGAAGTGGTCATCATCGGGCCTGGTGATCAGTGTCGTTTTTCCGTAACTCCCTGCACCAGAAGAAAATTCCTTGAATAAATCTGTTGTAGCTGCAACACCGTAAAAATTCCACCCTTACCCCATTTAGCGCAACTGCAACACTGTAAAAATTCCACCCTTATCCTATTTTGCGCAGCTACAACACCGCAAAACTCTCACCCTTATTTCGTTCCACGCAGCTGCAACACCGCTTTACTTTTGTCCATTTTTCATCTTTTTCGGCATCTGCAACACCGTCAACTTCCGTCAACCTAACGCCTTTTTCACCTTTTTCCTGTAGCTGCGACACATTTTTTCGGTAGCTGCGACACCTTTTTCCAGCAGCTGCGATATCTTTTTCCGACAGCTGCGACACCTTTTTCTAGCAACTGCGACATTTTTTTCCTACAGTTGCGATATCTTTTTCTGGAAGCTACGACATCTTTTTTCAGTAGCCGCGATATCTTTTTTCGGCAACTGCGACATATTTTTCCAGCAGCTGCGACAACTTTTTTCAGCAGCTGCGACACCTTTTTTCGGTAGTTGCGACACCTTTTCTGGCGGCTGTGACTCTGCTACATTTGGCTGATCTTTCTATAATTCGAGGCCGCGACTCTGCTGAACTGTCTGATTTCTGTATGATTTATGGCTGTGACTCCTCCATTATTGGAAGAACTCTTTGCAACCGTGGTTAGCAACTCCTCCAGATATGGCTCTGATTCCTGATGCCAGCAATTTGACTCATACTCTAGCACTCATCATGTTTTGGACCATTTTAACACAATGGTTTTTGGTTGGCCAGCGGAAAAGGTTATTACAGCACCCCTATAATAATGATTACATTTAATGACTACATATCACACGAGTACAACTTTCGTAATGACTGCACATCACACGTTCTACTATTCTCCAAAGGACATTATCCATTGCGTATTTTTGAAGGTATGGCTTTGATTAACTACTTGATTAAGTATTAACGGGATATAACAATATTAATCATACCTTCTTTTCTATGCCCATTATCACATCGTTAGCTCTCCACTCGTGCGACTTAATGACTAATTATGTTACCTGATAACCGCCACCTTTCCTAATCTGGGATAAAATTCCAACTAATCCAATGCGCTGAAACTTTCCAAATTTACCCAACTCCATTCTCAGCTATTCATGCATACTCTGTGCTTCAACCTCCATTGTCGGAATCTGTAATTTGCCGGACTGCAACATACTTCTGAAGGTAGACAAACATGGGTATTCCAGCTTGCTATGAACCTCCAAACATGCGAGAACTCAGATGAAATGCTGAAGTTTTCACCATCTTTCAAGATGCGGTTGGACTGAATTCTTCCAATGCCTGAATGGATTTCACTGTGAAACAACTTTACAGTTTTCCTTGAATATTACAGAAACCCACTTAGAGGTTTGGGGATTGCGTATTGAAGTTTCTGAAGCCATAGTGGTTGAGGTCACTGGTCTTCCCCAGGTGGGCAGATCTTGGTTTGGATGAAGAACCCCCAATCCAGCAGCAGTACAGGATTTTCTTAGGGAAGGGGAGCACATTCAACCGTCACGGAGGGGGATAGCATTACAGTCACTGCCATGCCCATGGAATCAAGTAGCAATTTTCCTCAAGAAGTATATCACCTGTGAAGGTAGGTATCAAACAGTCTATCATTATGAATTTCCTTTATTATCTCACCTCCGTCATAGGGCTTTGCTAAACATTCCATTCTATTTATTCAATGATTTACATTACATGGCAGGGTTTGTCTGAGCTGCTAAGAATCCACTCTCTTCACTTACCCACCATGGCCTCATTAAATTAATAATCTTATGGACCCTTGCTCAACACAACCAAACCTGGGAGCAATTTACAGCTCAAGTTCAGGAACCCGTTCTTCTACTCGGTGTTCCAATAGAAGAGGAAATGGAAGTACCTGTACTCATGGGGCCTGTTCAAAATCAAGAAGAGACGGTCAATCCACAGTTGGGGGGAAATGTAGAGCAACAGGAGGTTTGGAGCCCCTCCAATTTAATTGGGGAGGGAGATGGAACTGTATTGAAGGATCAGTCATGAGAACAAGCAGGGCTATTAAAAGAGGATGTACAAGAAAACCCGGTGGAAAGACTAAATATTGGGGCAGCTCTGATAGTAGAGGTTGAAACTAAAGCAGCATTAGATGTTGGGATAGTTGAAACCAAAGATGTTAGAGCTATGATAATAGAATAAAACACTAAGGTGGTGACCATTGAATCTTCTCCTGAATGGGAAGGAACCCTGATTGAGGAAGAACATCCTGAAGAACAAGAAAATGTTGGAACTGGGGATATCCCTTCCACCTCAGCTGTGAATTTAGAAACTCCAGCACCACGGGGAAAAAGGAGGAGATCAAAAGATGAAATAAAGGCATCACCACCAATAAGACGAAAAAGAACCAGGTCAGTCACAGCAGTAGAAGCAGCAAGGGAAAGATGGGCAAACCTAGAAGCACAAATTGAGTTCCCCATTCTTAGACCCAAACTAGTTGATGCCCCACAGGAACCAATCATGGAAGAACCTCAAATTGAAGGACTTATGTTTGAGATAGGATATTAAAAGAGGAATTACAAGCACTCCGAAAGGAATTAGAAAATTGGAAGGAAGCATGCAGAAAACAGAGTGAAAGGAAGCTGCACACATTGGTTGAGGCTGCAGACCAGCTGGAAGGATCAATTCCTGCTGAGGCTGGAAATGAGGAAGAAAGAGTGGTTTTTCCTACGTGTGGAGAAATATTTGATGAGTCAGGATACAAGGTCATAGTTCGTGCCTTTACAACACAACAGTCTGCACCTACAGCTGTGGAAGGACAAGGACAACCTGATTGGAAAGATGGTGAAACTCCCCAAGAGAAACTCCAGGAAATGGAAGTTACAGATGAGTAGGGTGTTGTCACACAAGAAACAACATATTTGAATATTCCTATTGAAATTACCACCAGACTTGGGACAGTGGAACCAGAGGATGAGGTTATTCCTGATTTTGTTGAGGAAGATTGCACTGTGACCCCTGAACCCTCTCATGACACAGAAATAATAGAAATGGAACCACAGCAACAAAACAATGATGAGGTCGAATAGGATGCTGACACACAAGAACCAGCATCCTTGAATGTTCTTGTTCAATTGGTCTTCCAAATGAGGGAAGAAGAACCAGGGATTGAAAAAATTCTGGAATTCAATGAAGAAATTTGTACTATGACTCTTGAATTGTCTCATGACGTCAATATATTAGAAATGGAATCACAACAGGGAGATGAAGAAGTAAACTAGGATGTTGCTACACAAGAACCAACATCCTTGAAAATTGGAGTAGAGACTCTCGGGATGCAACAAGAAGCCAACCCCGAATTGGATATCATTCCTGATGTGGATTTAGGTGAAGATGAACAAGCTCAATCACAATCCTCAGGTGATACTGAAATCCTTGAGGAACAACTTCATATTGAAGAATACATACAATCCCAACAGCATGAGGAAAAAGAAGAATGGGGTGCTGTCACACAGGAACCAACATCCTTACATTCCCTTGTTGAAGTTGCAGCTGATAATCAAGTAGATAAGAAGATTCAAATTCAAGAGGAAGTTGTCCCACAAGAACCAACATCCTCACAATCATCTACTGAAGTTTCCATAGGAGAACCCGAGAAAAAGGATGTTGTTACACAAGAACCAAAATCTACAGGAGTTGTTCCAAGAATACCGGTGGTTGGAGTTGTTGCAGAAGAAATTTTAGGAAGGGATGTTGTTACACAAGAACCAGCACCCCTAGAAGTAACTTTAGAAGTGTAGAATGTCCAATGTGGCACATCAGGGGATAAGGTGTGGACCAAACCCCTTCAAAATTTTATTAATCTGGATTCTGACAAGGAGGAGTATCCTGAAGAAGAAGAAACCCTGAAGCCTACAAAAGAAATCTCAATATTGAGAATGGAAGTAAGGAAGTGGAGAAGTCAGGTGGAAAGCTACCAAGAAGGGATGGTTCCCCTTGTTGAACATAGAAAGACTATCACGGGACTGAAGGAAAAATGGTCAGAAGAACTCATGACCCAAAAACTCCGTGAGGAAGAACTACAGAAGGAGTTGAGGGAGCTGATGAAGTTCAAGTCTATGCAGGTAGAAAAAGACTAGATGCATGCTCTTTCTCAGGAATTATTGGGCACCAGGGTACCCTCCTCCTCTTACCTTGTCTTTTTATTCAAACAATTTATTTGGTTTAAGTTAAGGGTTGTGAAAGAAGGAAGATCATATGAGATAGTAACCTCAACAAAATTCTTGGAAACATTTATGAGAAGTAATTTTGAGGACCAGAATTTGCTGTGTGAGCTGTATTTGCATGAGATGGCTTGTCCTTTGGACCGCCATTCGAATCCTGTCCCTTTTTCAGGTAATGTTCAGCTGAGGGATTTTGCTTATTTTGTGAGCAATCATGTTCGGTGGGAAAGGTCTTGCCAAACCTTTTCTCACAATGAATCCCACTCTAATATGTGGATTCGAAGTGAGCCTCAAAATCCTCATCTTCTCCTTGCTCAACACTAGAGTCTACTCTCATGCCCTATCCAGACTCGACATATAATGGAACTGCAGGAAAGGGGTATTTCTACTTGTACCAACCAGATTTCCATACATCAACAAACAAATTTGGAAGGAAGTAAGCACAGATGGCAGATTGCCTCTCCAACCCTCAGAAATAGGAACCCCTATTGTTATAGAAATTTTGAACAAGCACTTTCCAGGATTGAGGGTTATGTTGGATGTATAAGGGAATGTGGGGTTAATTGGCTGGCACTAAAATTTAAATTTCCTCTCATCTGGTGGCCAGAAAAACCGTACAGGGAGGATTTCTCATTGACCAAGACAAAAGCAAAAATGTTGGAGATATTGGGTTGTCCATAAGGGGTTTATAGAAAAAGAAGGAACTTTTGAATTCCCCTACAACTTTTCTTCTCTCCATGAACAAAGCATAGTGCAAGATTCAGATTCAGATTAATGGAGGTTGTTGCACGAGGACATGCAATAGGATAGTTGGGGGGAGATGTTGGGCCCATAAATGGCCCCTTTTTTACCATCCTTATCCACCTCTTTTTTCCTTATCCTACCCTATTGTGCATGCTAAACATATGTTTTTCCTCACTCCACCCCTCAAGTCACAAAGGTATGATTAGTTATTGTCTTATTTTATTAATGCTTAGTATTGTGGTAATCAAGGCTCTATATCTTCAAATATGATAACATATGATGGTTTATAAAGGTATTTCGAGATATAGAGAATGCAGGTGTAGCGGGATGAACATGCTAAGGGAAGGATGAACATTCATTGCTTAAGTTGATTGCCACCCATCCTACCATTGCCCAAAGAATGCAGTCCCAGTGTATTATTCCATGCAAAGATGTACAAGGGTAGTTGCAACAGAATGCGACAGATATGGAAGGAAACAGTGTGTCGCTGCTCAAAAATAGTTGTGGTCTGCGGGATATCTTCTCAATCGAACAGGATCATCATTAATTCTAGGTCAATTAACAATTTCCCTATATTTCCTACTCTCATCCTGCCACGGCTGTAACAGTTGTTGTAATTAAGGCCGCCTGAAGATCAGAGATCTTCATGGCTACCCAATAATAGGGATAGGATGTTATGATTGACATTGTATAAATATGGGGAACTATTTTGAGCCAGGGGTTGAACCCTTAACCAAATTATTGTATTAGCTGTGACTGAGGTTATGTGATTTATCTGCCCTTTTTAATACAAGGAGTTACTTCAGATCTCAGTTCTTTAACGTGCGTTACTTCTAGCATATCTGTGTGAAGGCTAAGTCCGCCTTCCCATAGGGATTGCTGAGTTAAATTAGGAATTTTAATTATTCTGTCATGTGATGTTGTGATAATTTCATTTTCTCATAGTAAGCTGCAACAGTAGTTGATTTACAGTGTGTTATTAATTGCATTTCTTGGAAAGCTGCAGTGGTATGGTGTGACAGTCGACTATATAGGTAATTGTTCCTTATGCAAATGTGTGGTAGTTGTAACAGCCGTGTTCATCCCTAGATATTCCAATTGTTGTTTCTATAGATTCTTGCAGTTTGTCCCTTTGCTTTTGTAATTGCAGAATTTCATTCTTGTACTTTGAATTTCTATAATAGCTGAATTCAATTCATGTTTCTGGATTTCTAGAATAATTAGATCAATACAGTTGGGTGAATCATTAGATGATTTGGTAAACAGGATTTCATTTTCTACAAAAGTAATCTAGATGTGATTTCTCGAATCTTTCAATTCTAGATCAGAACAGTAAAAGGTAATTGTGACTATATTCTTTAGAGAGTAAACTAGATTAAGTAGATCCTTGGGATAAGAGTAGCTGAGCAGAGAATAGGATTGTTTACTTACAGCAACTCAGTGTTTAAGCATGTATAGTGCATGTTATCCTTGAAATAAAATACTTCCCTGGGTTGACAATAAATATTGAACACTCTATATGTTAGCTATAATTAACTTGCATATCGGGTGCCCAACAGTTCCTTCGCATAGGATTAAGGTTTACCTTTTTAAAGTGTCGATGAAGATATTAAAGAAGAGATGGCATATTGGGCATCAAAATTTCATATACAACCTAATTCAAAAGTTGAGATATTGTATACTCCACAAAGTAAGATGAAGAAAAAACAATAGGTTTGAAGTTCTACTAGTTTTGCAATGCATGCATTCCACAATTAAGTGTAAAGAAAAATAAGGAGAAAGACCTACCTGAAGAATTTTCAGGACTTCAAAAGAATAAGTGCACAACCACTTTTCCATCCACTGCATTAGAACAAGAGACGACGAAGAAACAAGAAGGAACAAAATCAAAGTTTCTAGATCAAGAATATTCTTAGAGAGGTCAGAAGGTTCAGAGAAACCACCCACCCACCAAGCATCAACAATTTATTAGCAACTGAATTTACCAAGCATTTGTAACTTATCATCTATCGAATTTACTAAGGATCACATATGGAATTTCAAATACGCTTCATTTTTTGTTATAGGCCTCAGAAGTCAGAATTACCCGCTGAATTTCGATACCCATTTCTCTATATAGTTTGAAAGTTCTCTCATATAGCTGCCACATACTTGGAGATACTAATACTGGTAAGATGTTATTTTCTGTTAGGTAAAATAACTCCCGATTCATCTTATTCCATTGCTAATGCATATATTTATACAATTCATATGTCGGTTGTGATTCAACTTCCGACCAACCTATTCATATTCCTACATGACTATTCATGTTCAGAATATATTTACAATATTTACATATTGTATAATCTCGATGGATTATATTCCAACAATCCCCCCCTTAATCCAAAGGGGTGTTAGTAAGTCCGAGCATGTTTCTGAATCTTTCAAACTTTTCTCGTCCAAGCGCTTTGGTGAAGATGTCTGCAACTTGATCATTTTTGGAACAATGTCAAAGATGGACTGTCTTGGCCTCTACATGATGTCGAATCAAATGATACTTTGTGTTGATGTGTTTGGTTCGATCATGGAATCTGGGATTCTTAGCCAGCTTGATTGCAGAAGTATTGTTGATCAATAATGGAGTGGAGTTCTCTTGTTTTTCTTGCAAATCTTCAAGTATCTTCCTGAGCCATACTATTTCTTTCATTGCTTCAGCTGCAACCACATATTCTTCTTCTGTTGTTGAATCTTCCAAAACTGACTGTTTGCGTGATCTTTATGAGACAGCTGTTGATCCAAGACTCATAGTGTATCCAGAATTTGATACTCCTGTCTCCTAATTGCCATCAAAATCTGATTCTGAGTACCCAATAAGTTTGAAGTCATCCACCTTAGAGTACTTGAGTCCAATGTCTTAAGTCCCCTTCAAGTATCTTAGAACTCTTTTTGCAGCTGACCAGTGTCCTTCACAAGGTTTATGCATGAAACTTGAAAGTATGCCAACAACATAAGAAATATCTGGTCTAGTTGTTGTAAGGTAGATAAGTCTTCCTACAAGTTGTCGATACTTGGTCGCATCTTCAAATTCTTTTCCTTCGCTTGATGTGAGCTTCATTTTCTGTTCCATTGGAGTAGAGATAGGGTTGCATTCTGTCATGCAAAATTTTTCTAGTAGTTCTCCAACAATTTTTTCTGAGATAGGAATATGTACTTAGGATGTTGAGTGACTTCAATTCCTAAGTAATAGTGGAGATGTCCCATATTTGTCATTTCAAATATCGTTTTCAAATATTTCTTTATGGATGCTATATAGCTCTCATTGTTCCCTGTCATCAAAAGATCATCTACGTACACCACAAGATACACAAAAGATCTTCCAACTTTCTTTATAAACAGTGTTGCATCATCAAGATCAAAATGTTCGAAATTTAACTTCAAAAGATGCTCGGTTAATTTTTCACACCATGCGCGAGGCGCTTGTTTTAGGCCATACAAGGATTTGACAATATTGCATACCTTTTGTTCTTTTCCTTTCACAACAAAGCCTTCTGGCTGAGACATGAAGACATTCTCTTTCAAGTCTCCATTCAAGAAAGCAGTCTTCACATCCATCTCATGAACTTTCCACCCATTCTGAGTAGCTAAAGAGAGTAAGGTACGGATGGTAGCCCATTTTGCTATAGGAGAGAACGTTTCTTCATAGTCAATTCCTTCCTTCTATGCATAGCCTTTTACTACAAGCCTCGCTTTGTGCTTGTCAAGTGAGCCATCTGATTTGTATTTTTTCTTGTACACCTACTTGCAGCCAATTGGTTTGGTTCCAACTGGAGGGTCAACCAGCTTCCAAGTTCCATTCTTCATGAGTTCATCATACTCATTTTGCATAGCTTCTTTCCACTCAACTCGGGTAGAAGCTTCTTCAAAGGAAGC